>JAJJWX010004741.1:0-125208 GCA_023529315.1 Papaver bracteatum | reverse complement strand
TAAGGTTTAGGCAACCTTGCCATAGTCTAGGGCTTTCCCCATACACAAAGGTCTAAAGACCCAAAGGGCCATACCCTTAAGGCTAAACCAATGCTATTTAAGTCTAAAACTCTAAGTGTTTTAGTCTATATGGGACTAATGTTTTATTCATTCACATGAAAAAAAACATCTAGGGAGTAATAGGTCTTGGGATCAAAACATGGTCCATGCATTTTTTGATTAAAACAAAACATTGTTTTTTCTAACAGCATTAAGAGGAGAAATTTGAATAGCCGCTTGAGCTGTTATCATCACCTTCTTAGCTTCAACAACATCTTCAGAAACATTAGAAAACATATCTCTTCTTAGACTAATCATTTTCTGTTTCACCTTCTTAAGTTTAGACACCAGGATGAACATAGGATTACCCTTAACTTTCTCACTCCAAACATTTCTCACAATATTAAGAAAGTCCTTCTCCTAAGTTAAATAATTGAAAAACCTAAATGGATGAGGACCATGAGTACGCTTCTCATACACAGAAATCACCATAGAAGAATGATCAGATATCCCAGGGGATAAGAAATCAGCTTTTGACTTGTTAAAGACAGAAACCCATTCAATGTTAACCAAGACTCTATCAATTTTAGAAACAATTCTACCAGGACCAGTCTGCTTATTTGACCAAGTATAGAAATCAACCGAAAAAAGAAGATCAAATAACAAAGCTTCTTCAATACAGTGAATAAAGTCATTCATAGAAGAAAAATGACTACTACTATTCCCACAAATCCTCTCATTAAAATTTAAGATTTCATTAAAATCTCCAAGCACGGCCCAAGGGAGATCAAAACTACCATAAAAAGCAATTAAATCATTCCATAAAGTAATTCTTCTAGCACTATCATTATCATCGTAAACAAAAGTAATAACAAATTTCAAACTCCTACAAGTGGTAATTTCCAAAAAAAAAATAGCTTGAGAAGAAGAATGCAGTAACTTCACAGACATTTCAAGAGGATTCCAACCCACCCAAATTCTCCCAGAGGAATCATTATTATAGTTATCTAAGAAATGCCAATTTTTATTTATAACTCGCCTAACAGCATCCTTATTATGAACTTGAACATGGGTTTCAACAATACCCACCATGGATAATTTATTTGAACTAATAAACCTAGCTACTTCACGCTGTTTTAGAGAGTCATTCAACCCCCTAATATTCCAGCCTCCTATTTTAAACATTATTTAAGGCAATAAGGGGCTTCTTAACAGGCCTAGATTTCTTAAGATCTGGTCCCTTAGGAGCCAGACTAGACAAACTAGAAGAAACATTCCCTTTAAAGAACGATTTACCTTTAGAGACTCCCGATGAAAGATGATGCTGACTTCCAGAAGCAGTCCCTGAAGAACCAATGATATTTGCAGTAGGAATGTTCACAGGATTTTGTGAGTCTTGAAACATCTCAAGCAAAGCATCAAACTTATTAGCAGTAGGTATGTTCACATTTTGCTCTTCTTCCATAAACAAATTTTCCTTATTTCCCTCTGGAGACACAACCACCTCCTCCATACTCACATGTTCAGAAATAGAAACATCATCTATTGCAGTATTAATAACCAGCTGAGAATTAGATTTCCTAGAACCTTTCACCACCCAAGTCTGCTGATTCCCAACACTAGCAGTCTTTTTAGGAGCTTCCATAACAATCTCCTTTGGTTTAGCCCAAGGACATTTAACAGCAACATGCCCAAAAGAATTACAGGCATTACACTTAGGAGCCTTCCCAGGATATTCCACAGTGACATCTACAATATGTTTTCCTTCATAAAACACTGGAACAGAACTAGGATATTCACAATCAACATTGATTTCAATCAGCACCCTAGAAAAACTCATTCTAGCTCTATTAGCAATAAGTTTATCCATCATAATAGGTTTCCCAATCACACTAGCAATCTTAGAAATAGCCTTTGAATTCCACATGTGTAATGGGACCTTCCTTAAATTGACCCAAACAGGAACAAATTTCATCTCTGCAATTTCTTGCTCAATTAAAAGATTCCAAGGTCTAACAAAAAACAATTGCTGAGATATATAGACAGGGCCATACTCAATAGCAGCAATACGATCAGATTCATCATCAAATTCAAAAACATACAAAGACTCGCCATGAATTGTCATATGCATTAACCCCTTTGAAGAGTATTCTTTACTAACATATAAGGTAATTCCAGTTGGCCAGGGGTTGGGCTCCCAACCAATAGGTTGCGGGTTCAATTCCCGCGCTGATCGTGACAAAAAAAAAAAAAAAAACATATAAGGTAATTTCTTACCAACAATAGTGCCAATAACAAGATCTTTACAGTGCTCAAGATCTTCTTCCACATCTCCTAGAACAATATCAGCAACTTTTTTACCTTCAGCCAAACCAGGATCCTCAAACTCTAAAGAAGAATCCCGTATTAATTCCTTCTTCTTTGTAAAAAATTCAGACCAAATAATCTTTGAACTAAAAATCCTCTTATTTTCAGACCGAGAACCTTCCACAGCTTCACCCTCTACCTGGTGGGAGGAAGTAGGTACAGACGATCCCCCGGTAGCTTTTCCAGTCCCATGATGAAGATCGAAACCAGAAAAACAGCAGAAATGAAAAACCCCAACCCTTGACTTTTGGTCAAAATCTCCCGGCCAAAGTCAAGGAAACCCCGCTCCTCAAAATCACCTTGTATATAGTTAATTACAGATGATTACTTGTTTATTTGAAACAAAAAACTATACCAGAAAAATCAAGGAAACCAAGAATCATAGGCCTGCAACAAGCAAAACAAAAAACTATGGCATTCTAGAAAAAAATTAGGCAAATTAAGCACACATTAAACTAGAGTTAAGACTACACACCTTTAGGTTTGACACATAACTTGCGGGAAATGATTAGTGGTCTGACGTTGCCGTGTTCCTTATTACATGTCAGTCGAGGAGCCGAGTGGTGGTCTGCCTTCTCCGTCTTCCTTGGTACCTTTCAGTCGCGTAACTGGGAGGTGATCTGCCTATCCACCTCTCAATCGTGGAACTGAGTGGTGGTCTGCCTTCACCGTCTTTTTTTCCACCTCAGTCGCGTAACTAATTGGTGGTCTGGCTTCGCCATGTTCCTTTCCTCCTCTTAAGCGCGTCACTGAGTGGTGTGCTTTCGAAGTCATCGTATCCACCTCTCAGTCGCCTAACTGAGTGGTGGTCTGCCTTTGATCGAAGGGTCATTTGCGAGCAAACATAAGTACAGTTCAGATGCTAGACATTAGCCAATGTACTAGTCTAAAGTCGATGCAAAAGAAAATAAAAATAAAAAAAATATGTTACATGTATTATGCATCCCTAAACCTGTATAAATAAGAAAAGATAATACTCGGACTAGTGTTAGCACATATACAAGGTCACATTAAGCAACAACATATAAGCCAGGCAAGCCTGCACTCCTGCCCACATTTCTATCCCCATACTTGTATAAATAAGAAAAGATAAAACATGAAGACCAAGTCATTCAACAACTAATGAATTTATCATTCAGTCTTCATCATACCATAAGAAAAAGATAATAAACCAGATGTAATAGCTAAAAGAGGCCATTGACATACCATGCAGATATACAGAAAATCAAGCAAAATGTAATTAACCCTGTGAAGTTAAAACCAAGATGATTAATTGGATGTTGAAATTTATTCGGAGAAACATCAGAAATTGAGATAAATTAAGGTTAGCAGTAAAGTAATCACCTCAAAATTGAAACTAAATAGGGTTTGAAGCATCAACTCAATCTATCTGTCTTCTGTAATATATGGAAGAGAAGAAGAAGAAGAATCAGTAAGAGAGCAGATAATAATTGAAGAAGAAATTTTGATTATACAGAGACAGAGTCAGTCAAAGTCAAAATGTTTACCTTCCATCTGGACAGTACGACCCTCTGGTTTTTGACGATTTTGCCCTTCAAAAATGGTCCTTGGATTATTGTTTTGAATAAACAGTAGCCATGGACGACTCTGATCGTCCTTACAAACAAGATATAGTCAATGTAGTCTTGTATTGGAGTGAATTAAACGGTAATAGAATTGTATCTCTGGACATTGGAGGTACTAATGACATTTGTGATCGACAATGTAAGGTGATTGAGTTGCCGGAGGAACTTCAACAAGGTGGTGAAAAATGTCTTGCAACGGTCATAAAAACCAGTTGAGTGTTGGATATTACAGGATGATGATACATGGATTCGCTGTCTGCCAACTTGACCTTTCTTCTCTAAAATTTTCCTGCCATCTCCTATAACACTGAGAAGGGCATCCTTCAATGAACTTACTGTTGGTGAAAACGTGTAACCCATCTCCGGACCGACTATCACTGAACCAGTTATGCTGGCAAATCTGGTAGCCATCACCTGCTTACCAGAAAGTGTGGCTTCTAACAATGTATGATCTAGTTCTTGTGCTCCGAGTGTAGGATTAACAAAAACATCTATTGCATAGTAAAAGATTGCCAATTCAGATTGTTTCAACGGACCCAAAACCAACAAATTAGAACCAAGTTCTTTGTATCTGGCTCCGTCTCCAGCAATAATAACATATACCCTTTTGCGAAATGCATCATCTTGTTCTGCTAAAATCTGTGAAAGAGCTTCGAACATAATTGGATGTCAGGGACGGAGGCATATAGAGACAAATGGGGTCTCAAGCCCCCACTGGTTTCTGGTTCCTAGTGTAAAATTGTATGGTTTTCTTGAAAATTCGGTCTCTTATGGGGGCAAAAATGAATGGTTAGGTTGATAATTATGCTGTTTTCTAAGGTTAAATGAGTACAAGTGAGAAAGAAAAAATTTTAGACCCCACTTAGAACGAGCCTTGGCTCCGTCGCTGTTGGATGTCCTTTATATTTTACTAACCTTCCTGCCATCCCCAACACCAATGCTGCTTCTGATTCAGGAATTCCAAACTGAATGCTTTCGGTGTGAACCGCATCAAGATATCCACCTGAAGTTGGCTTGGATAGATGGAAGTTCATATTAGTATTTGTGTCATTCAACGATGAATTGGTGGTGGTAGTGAAAATGTGAAGCTCGTGGCCTCGTTTCGCCAGAGCTAAGTGGAGGGTTATCGCGTGACGTTCAAGACCACCGGCGAGGTTTCTTTGAGGCCATTTCTTGAGAAGCTTTTTAGGAGGGTCGGGGAGAAAGAAAGATGGTTCCAAGCTTGTGTATAAGTGAGGAGATTAATGGGTGTGTTTTGATCGTATAACGGCGATGAAAACGATGACGATGAGCTAGCAGAGTAGTAGTACTGGGACCATTAGAAGAGTGAAATAGAAGACACCGAAGAGACAACAACTAAAATGCAACAGAAACTGCGGAAACTGAAGACAGTTGCAGACTGATCTTTCTCCATGAATATGAATGTCAAAGAAATGATTCTTAAACATAAAAAAATTAACTGGGAATTGAAGTAAAATTATATTTCCAATAGTTTTGATTGGTTTCGAGCATTAGCTGCACATGGGGTTCCCTTATTGCAGTAAAATTATTGCTAACATTTTGAACAAGTAACGATTACATAAAACAGGTTAGCCTCATAATTTACAGAACATGTTAATCAATTCAGCCCCAATGTGGACCTAGTCCCATGAGCATTACCGTGAATCAGCCAGCCTAACTAGGTTGGTGCCGCCACGACCACCAGTAAATATCTAAATACTTGCTGAGCTTCCTCTAGCTTGGAACTCATAATAACAAAAAATCTGAAAGTCAAGTGCTCCCAGAGACCCTTTAACTCAATTCAAAAAAACCTTACTAGAATCATACTATGAAATCTGACCAACAGCATTCGCTCTTTGTAACAAGTTCTACAAGAATATCTATAGTCAGAAAACGAGGGCAAAGCTTAATAACAAAGTAATCATGACACCATTTCTTGAATTTGGGGTAGAAGCTCGGATCAGGAACACCATTTCTTAAATTTGTAACAAGTATATATTTTTGAACCTACAGCAGAACACGGACAATGACAATGAAAGTCGGTAAACTCTCGGATAAAAAAAAAAAACAGATTCGTGTAACAAAGAGACCGCCCCTACACCATTTCTTAAATTTGTAACAGGTATATATTTTTGAACCTACAGCAGAACAGGGACAATGACAATGAAAGTCGGTAAACTCTCGGATCAAAAAAAAAAAAAAAAAACAGATTCGTGTAACAAAGAGACCCCCCCTATTTTACACATTAACCATCATGAAGCACTTAAAGTATACACCATCAAAATAGACTGAAACATTCAATAAAATGGCAATCTATATAAGAAAAAAAAAAAAAAAGGAAATTTATGCTGCGAGTATACCATCAAAACCTCAAAATGAAGCAGATACATGAAATGTGTAGAACCAAAAAAAAAAAAAAAAATTGCTGCGGACAACGTCATATAGAACCCAGTGACAAGTTAAGGATGGATATAACTTAAACTCTTATGTAGACATCCAACTGCATTAGCCCCAGTTCCACTGGTATAATAAGACTATTTCGCAGGACTTCCTTTTCCTAGTTTTGATCTGTTTCATAGATTAGTTTGATTTCCTTGTTTAGTCCTAGTACTAATTAGGATTACTGAAGCCTATATAAGAAGGCCTAATATGAAAGAGAAACAGAATTCTATATCCGACATTAGTACACATTTATGAAGAACAAGCAAACATGGATATAAAAAGAAAATATCTAATGCCTAAAAGAGGTTACAAGCACAACATGGATATAATAAGACTAAGAAAACTCTGACCCGGGTTTTTAAACACGGATGGGCATGGCATGGTAAAATGAAGCAACCAACATGCGCAGGCTAGAGTACAATTATAACCTATAGAACATATCACACTTTTATTAAGAAGAACTACAAGAAGCAACACATTTGAATAGTTAGAGAAAGAAAAGGTTAAGGTTAGCAGTAATTACCAAAATCCAAAGTAGTTGCATACGGTTTGCTATGCCATGGCTTTTTTTCAAGAAGCAGCAGCCCTGTGGAGTAAAACACAAAAGAGGCTGATCAAATCTGAAATTAGCTGGGAAGAATATCAGAAGATGAAACAAATAAGGATAAGCTTAGCAGTAGTCACCTCAATGTCTCAAGTACTTAGCTGGGGTTTCAATTCTAAAGAGAATCTCAAGCCAGTATATATTTTCTGCAAATGTAATAAGACTAGCGTTAGAACATATACAAGGTCGCACTCGCCAACAGGCCTCTTCATCTCAAATACAAGGTCACGTCAAGCAACAGCATATAAGCCACTGTGTACCATAGAACTTCTAGTGCACTCCTGCCAATTTACTTATCAATTCACCACTACTGGATGCCCACATTTCTATTCCTACTTGAAACTTACAAGGTAAAACAGAAATGATACTCTGAAGCTCAACTTAGAATGAACTTTACACAAGAACAAATGAACATAGTTAGAATATATATATATATACCTTTTGATTTGAAATTTGATAAAGATGCCTCCGTTTTTTAGTCTACGAATACCCTAAAGGAAAACTAAACTGAAGCTAAACAGATAACATTTCCCATGAGACACCAGCACAATGTTTCAACAACTCTCCTAATTGAATTTGTCACCGGAATAAAAATGCAGGACCTGCAAAAACAAAAAACAAACTCCGACGCTCAAGTTAGAAACAATTTATGCATAACAAAGTCATAATAGAGTTTAGAGTTAAGAATGTATACCTTTTGAACTTGTATAGAGTGGATCACATATGATTACTTTTTAATTTGAAACAAAAAACTACGACAGATGACTAGTTAATTGAATGACTCTAAACTATTACCAGAATAATAGTGGTAGCACAAGACTGATAGACCTGCAACAAGCAAAACAAAACACTACTGCATTCTAGAAAATAATATTAGGCAAATTAAGCATACATTGAACTAGAGTTAAGAATGCATTCCTTTTGGTTTGACACATAACTCGCGCGAACTGAGTGGTGGTCTGCCTTCGCCGTCTTCCTTTCCACCTCCCAATCGCGAGACTAAGTGGTGGTCTGCCTTTGCCGTCATCCTTTCCACCTCTCAGTCGCGAGACTGAGTGATGGTCTGCCTTCGCCGTCATCCTTTCCACCTCTCAGTTGCGCAACTGAGTGGTGGTCTGCTTTCGCCGTCTTCCTTTCCACCTATCAGTCACGTACCTGAGTGGTGGTCTTCCTTGGCCGTCTTCCTTTACACCTCAGTCGCAGAACTGAATGGTGATCCACATTTGATCCGAGGGTCAACTGCGAGCAAACAAAAGCAAAGTTCAATACATATCGGATGATAGACATTAGTCAATGTACTAGTCTAAGTCGATGCAAAATCAAAAAAATGAGGCAAATGTCCTGCCATAAACATGGTAAATGTATTTGGCATCCCTATACTTGTTAAAATAAGAAAAGATAAAACTTGAACTAATTGCTTAAAACAGGCCATTTCATCCTACATACAAGGTCACATTACACAACAACATATAAGCCAAGGCAAGCCACTGTGTACCATAGAAGTTATAGTGTACTCCTACAAATTTACTTACTGGTTCACCATTACTGGATGCCCACATTTCGGTTCCTACTTAAAAGGGAAAACTGAAAAAATAACGCAACTGTATCTGCAACTCATAGTCTAGTTCAGGGTTGCTTTGGTCTGAGCATACCTTAACAAAAAGCAGGCAAGCATTCTCTAATGAGTGGCCTCCGAATAAGCAGCAAAACCTGCAAAATAAGAAAAAGATACTCTGAAGCTTAACTCAGAATGAATATTAAACAAGAACCAGTGAACATAAGAGTTAGAATATGTATATTTGATTTGCCTCCCCTTCTAATCCGAACGTATCCTAGCGGAAAACTGATCAAAAGAAAAACAGATAACATTTCCCACGAGGCACCAGCATACTATTTCAACAACTCTCCTTATTGAATTTGCTACAGGAATAAAAAGGCAAGACCTGCAAAAAACAAAAAAGATACTCCGACGCTCAAGTTAGAAGCAATTTATGCATAACAAAGTAAACATAGAGTTTAAAGTCAAGAATGTTTACCTTTTGACCTTGTATAGAGTTAATTACAGATAATTACTTGTTTATTTGTAACAAAAAACTAGTAAGTTAAGCATAACAAAAATGATAGACCTGCAACAAGCAAAACAAAAAACCATGGCATTCTAGAAATAATATTAGGCAAATTAAGCATACATTGAACTGTAAGTAGCGTAACTGAGTGGTGGTCTGCCTTCGCCCTCGTCTTTCCACCTCTCAGTAGCGTAACTGAGTGGTGATCTTCCTTCGCCGTCATCCTTTCCACCTCTCAGTCGCGTAAACTGAGTGATGGTCTGCCTTCGCCGTCATCCTTTCCACCTCCCAGTCGCGTAAAATGAGTGATGGTCTGCCTTCGCCGTCTTCTTTTCCACCTCTCAGTCGCAGAACTGAATGGTGGTGTGCATTCGATCGGAGGGTCATCTGCCAGCAAACGTAAGCAAAGATCAATACATATCGGAGATAGACATTACCCAATATACTAGTCTAAGTCGATGCAAAACATAAAAATGGAGGCAAATGTTGTGCTGTAAACATGTTAGTTGCATCCCTATACTTATAGTGCTTTAAAGAGGTCCTAAAGACAGATTACTAAGTGCGATTATGAACATATTAGGTATGACCCTAAGAAACAACAGATCTGAACTAGAAAACTAGGAATATCTAGGACATGACAGTGTCAACAAGAGGAACATCGTAAAATTAACCATCTGAAGATAACATGAAGCACAAGTCAATTACGGATAATTTCAGGGTTCAAAAGTACACTTGCAAGAGAAGTACAAGAGAGATATTAAAGATCAGTCAGTTGATCTAAATAAGTGGTGAAAAATTAGAAATTGATACAAATGATACTTGTTGTATTATTCTTCCCTATACTTGTATAAATAAAACATGAAGCCCAAATCATTTAACAACATAAATTGATTACTTCTTTGGGGGTTGATATGTACAACTTTTAGACCTAATAACATGTCAACTTTTAGATCGGTTAGTAGTGGAACCGATCAACTAACCGTTTATAGTTCGGTTAGCAAATTTAAAACCGAAACCGAACTAATGGTATTCGGTTCGGTGCGGTTATCGGTTCGGTTAGTGCGGTTATCGGTTCGGTTTTGTGCAGCCCTAGCTGTATTCGGTTGTAAATATAAAAATGCTGTTGTTTTGTATGAAGAAGCTGCTACGCACTACCGATACGCTGATGCGTTCAATGAAGCTGCGAAAGTTTATATTAAGCTGGCTAGTTATCATTTGAAGTTGGGTAGAAAGGATGAAGCTGCTTCAGCTTATGTAGATGCCGCATACTTGTACAAAAGGATCTATGACAAAGATGCCGCCATATCATGCTTCGATCAGGCAGTGGATCAGTTCAAGGAAATCGGCAAAATTGATATGGCTGCCGTATATTGCGGTGAAATTGGAGAGTTATACGACGCTAAAAAAGACTTGGATAATTCCATTGTTTATTTTAAAAAGGCTAATGATTTGTCGCTCACATCTTCTTGGTACTACATGCACAAGGTTGCTCAGTTGTATGCTCAACTGGAACAGTATCCCAGGGCAATTCAGATTTACGAACATCTAGCAAAACAGTCCTTCCTTAACGATTACCATTTCAATGACATGCACATGAAAGGTTATCTTCTCAATGCTGGTCTTTGCCACCTCTATGAATTCGACGCTGCTGTTGCTATATTCAAGGCACTGAAGCGCTATGTGGCAATGGATCCAACTTTCTTAAAAACACGTGAACACAAAATTTTAGCCGACCTGGCGGCCGCAGTCTATGAGGAACATGTTCAGAGGTTTAATGATGTTGTCAAACAACTCAAAATCGATGGCATGAACAGAGATGACGATTGGAAGATCACACTTTTGTCGAGAGTGAAGAAAAATCTCATCTAGGCCAAGCCGGATTCATTTACTTAGATTTTTCCTTATAAAGTGCTGCTATGTGTTGTGAAAGAAATAGTTGGATTTTTCTTTTAGGTCTGGTTCAGATCGAAACCCGGCTGTATTTTGGATAAGAGAAATTCAAATTCAAATTTTTATTTTTATTTTTTTCCCTTTTTGATTTTAAGAATAAGAAATACCTTTGGAGTCTCATCTTGTTCATTTTTAAGTTTTCTCAAACAGTTACTGTGAATCGAGCACGATTTTGATGTTGCTCTGAGCAAGGTTTATTTAATATATTGTGTGGATACAAAATACCCAACGCCAAGTAAGCATGCGAAATAGTCACCATCAAGAACGAGCAAAGATAACCGCGTACAGCTTAATTATTCGGAATGATGCATCAGATGACGTCAGCTTAATTATGAGAAAAGTGTGAAGAGCCATGCGATATAAGCATTCTCTCGGTAAATGCTAAGACAAACAATGTCATTAAATACTATGAAATTAGCTTTATAATCTGGAATAACCTAGTCGTCTTGTTGAAAATGAAGCGTTATGGAAGCATAGTTGGTAGCATCGAATCTTCCTCGTAAGTGGAAACAAACATCAAAATATTCATGGCGACCAACATATTCAACTTCGAGATCGTTAAAATGTGCCTTTACCAAATCTGCAACTCTATCAAAATGATCTTTAAACATTATGCATATTGGAGTACCTGAATGTATGACAGTACCGCCTTTTCCTTGACTGTTAAGTTCAAAAGTACCTCTAGGAAATCCCACTCTTTTATTACCTACACTAATATCTTCTAGATTTAATTAATATAATGACGTTTGAAACTTAGGCACAACAATGGGAGTTGTATGTACTATTTGACCTACGCCTCCGATTGTCGCATCTGTACCAAACCTTAGATACATATCTGATCCCTCAATATTCGGGTTAAACATCTCGAAGCAGTAAGAAAATTTACCTTGTCACGCAACACCTAATTGATTTATGAAAGACCATTGTCCTGATCCTAAACCAAGTATTCCAACAATAAGATCAAGTTTTCCATATAAATGATTATTACCGATAGTACTTAAATATTTTTGGAAAAATCCGCACCCCATACGCAATTCAATACTTTCAAGTCCGCCAGTACTAGAGCCTTGAGTGAATTTTTCTTCGGCAACAACACCAGACATGACCCCACCAGCCAAATATCTTGTTACGTAAGTGCATTGACCATTAGCATTGCACTTATCTCCCTTGCAAAGAGGATGTGTATTACAAGGAACTGAGCGATATGTAGTTGATGAACTCCAAGGATAAAGTGGAATATCTTGAGCGAAAACTTCAGTGGCACTTTTGCACTGAAGCCATGTCTGATCACTACATGTATCAACTATTAAATAGTAATTTATGAATGGTTGTCTCCGCCTACGAGAAAACGTACCTAATCCAACCTTTGCAACGTAATACATTCTAGGTTCATAAACTATAGGTAAACGCGCATCTTCAGGATTCATGGAGCGTGTTGGGTTGCTCAGGAGTAATATTTGTGACTGGATGTGGCGTGCTTGAGATTTTGATTGTTCAAAGAGTCTTTGAAGCCTTTCTTCTCTTGTTAAATGGTAACCTGGATATACAGGTGATTCTTTGGAATCATCTTCAAACTAAACCCTTTCTTTGTATTAGCGGCAATGACCGGGTTTATTAGTAGTGATACATGAACAATTGTTAGAAGCCTGATGAAAAGAGTTTTCCCCATTTTTGTTAGCTAAAACGACTCTGATGGACACAACTGCCTCCGATTTTAAACTTGAATTTATAATACTGGATTGAGAAAATTTATATCTTAAAAGTAATTAGAGATCAATCAAAACTTAGGATATCAAGATTCATTAAGAAAGCACATTAATCACATATTTGGCTATCAAGATTTACTTTTCATGATTTGTCATTAATATCACAAAATCTTAGTATTTATCTCATATTTCTTAACTCTTACTAGTATTTATTTACGAAATCTTAGTATTTATTTACAAATTTTAGGCTTTACGACGCCGAAAAATGACCTCAAAAATACTAGCATGGTCCGATTCCAAAGCACCTGGATTTCCATATGCATTTGTCAATTAAACCCTTCATCATCTCATGTTAGCATTCAAATCCAATTCTTATTTTCATAATCTAAAATGCTAGCTAGATTTAAATTCCAAATAACAAGTCTCATTCACTCACATGCTTTAGCTTTGTCTAGTCGAATGGCATGCATCTTACCATTAACATGGTGAGCAAAATGACAACACACTTGTCAAGATACATAAGACTGGGTAATTCCTAGTTTGAGCTTCCAGGTGTGATTCATGGGGTGGGGGATAGTATGAACAATTCTTCTGTCTAAAAACTCACCCTACTTGAAGATGTGATCGAAGCGTGCTTGGGATTGAATCTGTGACTCAGATTCCCAGCATTTTTGTTCCTAGTCACAACACCAACATAATCTGTTAATGCCCGTTTGAATTTCAGAAAACAAGAACGTGTATACGAAATTGCTTCCTTTTTTCTTTTCTTTTTTTCTCTTCAACTTTTTCTGTGCGAGATGACTGGGCTACCGGTAATGTTGTTGTGGGTGATGCTGGAAGAGAGGAACAACACAGGCAGTTGGTGCTGCGGGAAGAGTCACAGGACCAATGTAGGCAGGTTGGTACACGTGGCGGGTATGTCACTATTTCTTTGCTTGTACTTGGGAGGAAGGACTCCGATGGTCCTTCCTGACCATTGCACGGCGTTCATCTCAGTCAGGGCATGCAGCTGAAATCTTAGAGATCAAAGCCTTTCGAACGCAATATGGTAACTCCACTTTCTCTGTATTGGGAAACCAACACTGATATTAGTTATTTTAGGAAGGAGTTTGTGTTTCCTTATTTGTCATCTGCTTGGTGTGTATATATATATATATATATATGCTTTGCTTAACTTTGTAGCCAACCCCCAATTCAACGGATTTCTATTGTTTTGGTGTCCAATCCTCTCTCTCTCTTTGAGCTTCCCACTTCTCTCTCTGAAATTAATTGTTTCAATGGCAGTATCAATAGGAAGACACTACGAGAAAAAAGGGGATCGAAAGGTCACCATGTGGACTGTATTCGGTGGTAAATATAAACATGCTGCTGTTTATAACTATGATAGAGCTTCTAGTTGCTACACAATGGCAAAGGCGTGGACTAAAGCTGCAAAAGTTTATCTTAAGCTGGCTCGTTTTCGATTGAAGTTGGGTAGCAAGCATGAAGGTGCTTTAGCTTATGTGAATGCGGCAAACAGTTACAGAAGGATCTCTCTTAAAGATGCCGTATCATGCTTCCATCAGGCAATGGATCTGTTTAAGGAAATCGGCAGATTTGATATGGCAGCCATATATTGCAAGGAAATTCGGAGGTTATACGATGTTGAACTGAAGGACTTGGAAATTTCTAAAAAGGATGCTGACTCGTTCATGCAAAAGTTTTATGCTGCTCAACTGGAATAGTATCCCAGCTGGGCAATTGAGATTTACGAACATCTGTTCAGCCTCAACGATAAGCGCCTTTTAAACAACTCAAAATCAACAGACAGGACGATTGGAAGACCACATCTTAAATTTTTCGTGCTGCCTGCTAGGGGTTGTACTTTGGAATTGATTCTTGTTTTGTTCTCTTGATCTGGGTTTCCATTTTGGAACATACTTTGCATATTAAAAAGATTGATTTCTTATTTTTGTCGTCATCTTTCCATTCGCGGAATATATCCACATCATATAGACTAAAATTCGGATTGAATTTGAGATTTAAAAAAAAAAAAAAACAACTATACATAGAGACACGCCACGGGTTTGGATATGCTGAACTGACTGATCCCGGCAATTGAGAAGTTAAACCGTAAAAGAAGTGGTCCTATCGAGTTGGATTTTTCTTTTAGTTCTGGAACCCGGCTATCAAGAGAAAATTTCAAATTTCAAATTTTAAAATTCACTTGCTTAAGTTAAAACCTTATCTTTGGCCGCGGAATATGAGAGAAATATTCTCCAACGTTATATTTTATTTTTTTGATTTTCAGAATGAGGAATAATACCTTCTTCTGAGTCTCATCATCTTGATTTAAAGAATGAGGCCTTAGAGGCTTTCAAGTTTTATAAACTTGAAGTAGAAAACCAAAAGGAGTTAAGATTAAAACTGCGATTCTGAATGCGTGGCGGTGAATGTGATACCCATTTTTGTATAATGGAATCATTTGGCCGCACCATATTCACTCAATCGAATGGTGTAGCCTAAGAAAAATAGAACACTCATAGATATGGTAAATGCTATGTTGACAAGTTCAGGGTTATCTTCCGAACTTGTGATATCCTCTCGGCATGCTATATTTTGAACCGAGTTCCATTTAAAAAATCAGATAAAACTCCTACGAATTGTGGAATGGTAAACAACCTTCATATGCATACTTTAAAGTGTGAGGTGTTTGGCCAAGGCCATTCCTCATCCCCGAAAACTAAAATAGGTCCCAAAACAAGCATTGGTGTTTCTTAATCCAACATCCTTATTTTATTGATTCACAAATTAACCAATTGGATCTACGATCAATGTCTTTTTATTTCCTTTAAACCCTCGGAAAAGGGTCCATGATGACCTCTCGGATGTTCCATCGACTAGTCAAACTCCAACTTTGGATTATGAGACTGAACCAAGAAGTTTTAAAACAAGTTTTGGCCCAGTTTTTTTGACTCTTACGGTAGAGTCTGAACCCCCAAACCTACAAAGGAAGCTATGACTTCTCCGAGCTCCTCATCTTGAAGCTTCATTAAATGAATAAGTCATTCAACAAAATGAAACTTAAGCTTGTAGACTTGCCTCCTGAAGTAAATCCATAGGTTGCAAATGGGTGTTCCAAAAGGAAACTTAGAACAGATGGAACAATAGATAAATATAAAGCTAGGTTGGTAGCTAAAGGCTATAGACAACAAATTATCTTACTGATTCACCAGTCCTCAATCACCTCGATTAATGCATTGCTATTGCTTCAATTTATGATTTGCATATACATGAGATGGATGTTAAAAGCGCATTTTTTATGGTGAATTGAATGAAGAAATTTATAAACAATCCGGCTTTATTGTAAGGTTATGAAAACAAAGTATGACAAGTTGAACAAATCTCTTTACGGTTTAAAACAAGCAGGTGGCATGAAAAATTTGATCATTTATGATAACTAATGGTTTCAAGTTAATGAATCGATAAATGTGTTTACATTAAATCAATATTCTCATTTATTGTTTTTATATGTTGATGATATGCTCATATTAATACCATCTTGATATTATTAATACCATTAAGAATGCTTAGAGATAATTTTCACATCATAAAGACTTAAGCCCTCGATGTAATCTTAGGGATGAAAATCGAAAAGATGCGATTCAAATGCATTATCAAAGCATTAAAGGATTTAATTTAAAATCAAACCTGGTCTATCAATTTTATCCCACTTGTAAAGAAAAATTAACCAATTAGATCTACGACATTCTCTTTTAGTCTTATGTATCTTATGAACCTGCTACAAGAAATATAAGAATTGATAAACAGGTATACAACCAGCGGATCTTAATGTCGCTTGATTTAAGGGACGACAAACTATTGAGTTTTTGGTATCCTGCTGACGGGAAAGGGGAGGTAACGTCAATTATTAAGAGTGCAAATTACTAGTGGGTACATCTTCTTGCTTGGAGGTGCTCATTCTCATGGAATAGCAAATCAACTCCGTTTTCGTTTATAGTTAAAAAGCTGGAGAGGTTAATGGTTTGATGTGTTTCGTTAATAATTCTGCACATTCTGCCCGTGTGTTTAATATAACTACCGGAGAAATAACACCATGGACAGTATCAATTTTACCCATGGAAGAAAAACAACAGTCTAGAATCTCGATGACTTAAATAATCTTAAGATCCTTTGACAAAAGGCTTAACCAAAGAGAAAGTTAAATTTAGGATGGGACTTAAGCTCATTGAAAAATCACATGAGGATAGAACCTTGTGATTGGATTTCAAGATCAAGGTTCAATGAGACAACTAATTTATGGTGATATTGAAAAGCACTATCTTTGTCCCTCCTATGGTGTAATCGTTATAGTCCTGCTGCAAATTAAGGATGATCTTTTGCGATCTTAATGGGTACCAATTAAAGGTGATCTTTATGGACCCACCTTTGTGGATGTTGGAAGTGTGGCCGCTTCCT
This sequence comes from Papaver bracteatum, assembly GCA_023529315.1. Taxonomy (NCBI): domain Eukaryota; kingdom Viridiplantae; phylum Streptophyta; class Magnoliopsida; order Ranunculales; family Papaveraceae; genus Papaver; species Papaver bracteatum. The sequence goes on along the minus strand of JAJJWX010004741.1, from coordinate 107,990 downwards.
ATGAGAATATGAGATGATTCTCTAGAGACATTCATTAAGTCCAGGATTTTAGCCACGGCCAAAATGGCACAACTGCAAGAGCTTGGCAGCTGTTTTCTTCGGTTGATTGTGGCTTGGCCTTTTCTTAATCTTCTTTGTTGGAGATTGCGTTCACTTAGTTTAGTTAAGAAGACAAAATTATTCATGCAATGTTTTTGAGAAGCATGGACCATGTTTTGATCAAGTTCCATATGGTGGTAATTTCATTCCTGATGCACCTTCCGTATACGTGAATGGTTTAATATACTGGTATCCTCTTAAATCTTTGAGTTGGGATGCTCCAAGCGTCAAGTTTTTATTGGCGTTTGACATGGGAAGCGAGAAGTTTAGAAAGATCAACATCGACAAATCCTATCAGTTTCAACCTTTTTTCGCCGGTAGCGGTCAGTGTGTAATTTTTTTATTAGATATGCAGAGTCGTGTTGGTATATTGCATAAAACTAGTAATTTCACTGTCAGGGTTTTGATATACGAAGATCTAGCTTCAAATATTGGTGCCTCGAATTGGACTCGGATTGCTCTCTTCTTACCAATTACTAAGGATTAAGCTCTCTTTTTTCATGGCGTTGCAGGAACCAAGGATCAAATATTCTTAGAAACCCATGAAAAAGATGACACCGGAACTACAATTGCTATCTCTCTTTATTCTTATTGTTTGAAGGACCTAATTTTCAACCCGATAAAAATCAGACAGCTACCCTCCTCAGTTAGTGATTGGAAATGTGGTGGACTATGTAAATCTTTCTGCGAAAACCTTATATCCTTTAAAGAATCAGATAACAAGTAACTCATTCAGCATTCAACAGGAAGCTGGTTACAAGGATCTTTCTTTCGGACAACTGAATCGAACAACTTATTTGGTTAGTACTTGTTCTTATAGAGTTGAATAATTGAGGTGCATTTCTAAACTGCATGTTTTTATTGCTTTCTGCTGGTACTCTTTTAGCAAGTTATTTGGGTGTTGGACAGTTTATTAGTGAGACTGTCAAGTGTTAATGTTTTCTGATTACGCGCATCATTTCAAGATGCATTGTTTTGTTGGTTTGATTACATCCTAATGCCTTTATTGGAATAAGTTTATCTTTGAATGTATTTTGTCATTTGCACTTTGGCTATATGGAATTACTTTTTTTTTTTTTTTTTTTTTTTGACAATATTCTTTACTCTGCATAACAACACAGTTGGCTATAATTGCTAAGTTCAGCCTTTGGGATATCTCAAGCTAATAGAAAATTGGTTGATTTGGTGTGTCAAGCTCAGAATGCACCATTCATTAACATCACTTTCAGACGATAGAAACGAGCCTGGGATAGAATCTGACGACGCATCTGCTATATTCCCTGCATTTTTGGTCTTAGTCTCAGCACCAAGATAATCTGTTAAGACCTTCGTTACTCCAAGCCCACGATGATATGGCTTGATGCTGGGGATAAGCTCGGAGTTTTTGCGTAGGGAGTAGTGCTCGAGACAGGTGCAGAAGAATGTGGAATGGTCTATCATTCATTCCTATTTCTAGTGCCCGTAAAGAAATTCCTATTCCTTGTGCCCGTTAAGAAAAAGTTTAAAAGAACAATGTCTAAATTAACTTGGAAAACGTATATGATGAAAACACCTCTTCAAGAATCTTTCACTACTCTGTACTACCAGGCTACCGATAATGTTGTTGGTAGTGATGTTGGACCAACTTAGGTGCTGCGGGGAGACAGGACCAACGTAGGTGAGTTGCTCTTGACAATTCTCATCAATCAGGGCATACTCCTGAAAATGAAATCTTAGAAATTCAAAGCGATTCGAACGTCCCGTTAATTATCCTACCAACTAATACTGACGCACCCTCAACAGAGGAGTATAGATGCTGTTGGAACAATGTTCGATCGACTAGGAATCTAAGTTATTTTAGGAATGAGTTTGTGTTTCCTTATTTGCTAAAGATTCAAGTTAGATGATTCTCTATATATATATTCATAGTTTGTTCATTCAAATCAATGATGGCTGGCTAATCCCTAATTCTAAGAATTTCTATCGTTTTGGTGTCGCAACCTAACACTCTCTCTCTCCGAGAATTGTTCCTTCTTCTTCCCACTTCTTTCACAGAAGAAATTCGATGGCGGAAGTATTAGCAACAGGAGGATGGTTGGAGAAAAAAGCAGATCAAAAGGTTAAAGTATGGGCTGTATCGGGTTCTAAATATATAGAAGCTGCTGATCTTTATGATAGAGCTGCGTGTTGCTACCGAAGCGCAAATGCATGGAATAAAGCTGCAAAAGTGTATCTTAAGCTGGCTGGTTGTCGTTTGAAGTTGGATAGCAAGCATGAAGCTGCTTTAGCTTATGCGGATGCGGCAAACAACTACAAAATGATCTCTCCTAAAGATGCCATATCATGCTTCCATCAGGCAGTGGATCAGTTTAAGGGAATCGGCAGGTCTGATTTGGCTGCCATATATTGCAGGGAAATTGGGAGGATATAGTACGAGGTTGAACAGCACTTGGAGAATTCTACTTTAAAAAATCTGCTAAGGAACCTAGTTAGCAATTCGGGGTACGGGTAGTAGTTCGGGACGGCATACGTACGAGAATTATACGGATTCGGATAGGTCAGATTCGGTCAAAAATCCGGTCAACGGTTCGTTGTTCGGACAGTAGTTCGGAACGGCATACGTACGTGTATATTCGTTTTATAAATGTGACTTCGGCACTTAAAATTCGGATTACATAAATGATAAATTGATAAGTATTATGATCTTATTACGAGACTAATTTTATTTGTATATGATTTATAAGATGAAAAAAACATTTTAGCGTGATTATTTAACAAGAAGTAAACAGTTTAATCGCATAAATGTATTATAAAACGAGTTTATAGATTTTTAAACAAAAATTAACACATAAAACACTGGTTAAACAACTATCAATAAAAAATTTAACTGAATAATTGTATTTAAATATAAAGTATATTCAAAATCAAACAAAAACCAAGCAACAAAACTCTGATCATAGAATTACTTATGGGAGAGCGAGGTTGGGTGCGAACTAGGTTCGAAGTTCTAGTTCGGAAATATCATTCGGATTCGGTTAGTTCGGATACGTTCGCGAATAATTCGTGAGGTCCATATAATCCGGGAACTAGGTTCGGAGTTTAAATAGTTCGGAAGTATCATTCGGATTCGGTCAGTTCGGATACATTCGGGAATGATTCGGAGAATTACTAACTAGGCTAAGGAAGACATATTTTGTGAAAATCGGGCAGTTCCATTTCCTCCTTTTTAGTGTTTTAGTAAGGAATTTTTTAGTGTTTTTTTGTCTCTTGACCGATGTTTTGCTATTGTTTCTTGAGCATCATATAGTTGAACTATCTTTTCCTGAATTTTCTCCTCTTTTTTATAGACACAAGAGCCTGCGAGAATGTAGCGAATCTTGCGAGAATATGAGATGTACTCCACTATATGTGAGTTGTCATCCACTATGTAAACACTTATATAAAGAGGAAAGCATGAGAGAGAAAGGGGATGCTTTTTAGAGAGAGAGCCATATTTTTTAGAGAGAGAGACTTTATTTTTCTTTATCATCTTCTTCCCCTAAAACTAAATCTAAAACTCTACCCATTAATGGAGATTCTAAATGTAACACTTATGTAATTACAACATTCATAGTGAAGAACCATGGATGTAAATCACATTGATCGAACCATGTAAAAAATCTTGTGTCCATTTTATAATTTTAGCACTTTTATCATCATTTTTATGATTAGATCTAGAAATTATTATCATGATATTATATGGGGTGTGTTGTGAGATTTCCTGCAACTACAACATTATTTACTGGAGTTGCACAATTTTGGACAAACAATCTCAGAATCTATAAAAGCCAAATAGTGAGCAACTCATTCCTCTATTTCAGATATTGGTCCACTATTAACTACAACGTTAGACTTTCAGGAAAAACCCCTCAAACGACAGAAATTACAGTTGAATTTTGGAGAGCAATTCATATTCCTTTTGCGGATTTCCACATGTTCCAGAGAATGAAGCAGAGACAGATAAAGATCACAAAATAAGACAACAAAAAAAAGAACACATAGGAAACGCGATAAACAGATCAAGAAGATTCATTAAAAAGGGCAAAGATCCGGGTCCAGAAATTCGTACTTACTTGAGCCTGAACATGTTGGTATTTAAACTTAAATATCAGCATGGACTGTCGTTAAGAGAGTAGCACTTGTGACAAACTTTACATAAAGACATCTCAGGTGGAAGAGAAGGCTGCCGGCGGTTTTCTCAACTTTTTGGATACCCTTTCCAGTGCACCAATGAAATAATCTAGCTTTTCTTGGAGTTGATCAAACACTTCTGAATTTTTTCTCTTTTTCATACAAAGTAAAATCAAGTATATTATGCTTAACAAATAGGGTGAAACCCTGACCTAGAAATATCAAATTCAGTTACTGGCAAAAATACTGACTCTTATTTGGGCTTGATCTTAATATAAGTAGTGTACATGCTATCGATTCAACAATTCTCCGAATGGGGCGAATGCAAGTTCACTGAAGCTATCGAGCATGAAGAAAATATACTCATGAACAAAACAAAAGGTTAAAAGAGATTATGCACAATAGTTATCAAGCATGAGACAACAATTTTTAAAAGCATCACATGTGCTAGTCTCACACACATCAAAGAAGAAATAAGGCTATGTGATTGACGCCACAAATTTCCTTTAGATACAAACATGATTTACAGTTCCAAGGCGTCATTTTGAAGCAACTAAATGCAGAAGTCAAGAAAATTAAGTTATACCATCCATTCGTATTAAGGCTTGTGTGATACAACCTATAGGTCAATTGACCTTAACAACACTAAATGGTGTGATTTACTAAAGAACCCAGTGATCTTCACCTCCCATATTTCCTCCAACCGTGCTTCATCGTCCTCCCACACAGATAAGCCTAAAACAAAGAGATAATTGACTTTAATAAAAATATCTCAAACATTTTTGTACTAAATGATTATATATATCACATCACTTACTATTTGTTCTTGCTTCATGGTCTTGCGACCGAACTTGAGTGGCACTAGGAAGTTGTTCGCTTGTTTCTGCTATGAGGTAATCTTTGCTTCCACATCTAATTCTTGTTTTTCGTCTCTCGGTTTCATTTAAGGTCATTGAATCTCGTCTTTCTTTGTATAAAACACGGCGACTTTGTAAGCGAGCATCTCTTTATTGTGCATTCTCTTGACTTCGGCATTGTCGTTCAGTTTCTTTTCCAGCCTCAGCTAGCTCTTGAAGCTCAATACTTCGTGGACTTGTACATGGCTTCAAATCCAAAATCTTACCTTCCAATTGTCATCTGTATATGAAAGGGAAAAGTGAATCAAAATGTTTTGACAGTTAAACCCTATGATAATACACACTATATCAGGTGCCAAAAATGAGAGAACACTTTGTTAACTTGGTAGGAATTTCTACAAACAGGTAGAAGCTAATTACTGAAGAAAAAAAAATTGATAAAATAAAAATCCTAATTGAAACTAATGAATTGTGACAAATCATTTGGGTTCTCTAACTGGATGTTTCAAAATCTGTTTTACATCAATAACTTAAAAGTCCTCACCTCTTCATAAACCACACCTATAACTATCCCAGATTTGATCCTTTTCATTTACTGGTTCAAGAATTGACCTTAAACAACACGAATATCACCCGAATTGATTGAATTAGGAGCCAATGGACGATCAATTAGGAATTAGTGATAGAGAAAATCCAAATACGTTCTGATGTTGTTGATGGTTAGAAGGTCATCTAGAAACTGCATCTAATCTAATTAGAATTGACAAAAATTGAAACTAAGGAATTCGAAATTGAAACTAAGAAGGATGTTTATCACTTAGCGGTGATCAACGAGATTCAACCATTGACGAAGCAATTTGAGAGAAGTGAGTAGGTTTGAAATGGATCAAATTCCAGTACTAAACGGCTTCCCAGAAAAATTCGATGAAAATCGGAGTTGGGTATGAACCCTTAGAATCACATACTGAATTATGCTACAAATTTTGGTGGGTAAGGTTAGGGTTCTTCGTATGAGATTGTTGGGAAGAGAAAGAAGGGGAAAATAGCAAAGCAAATGTCGCAAACGGCCTCAAGGCTTCTCGTTCGTTATAAAATTGGTACGGGGGTATTCGTGTAAATTTGGTGTCCATGTAAAAAATGTTCAGGTCGACCTTTTCTTTATTATAGTATAAAATAAGATAAGATGATTAGAGGTATCAAGTTTATCAATTTGTGACAGAATTCTCTTTATCAGTTAACATTTCCCTCCAGGCACCAGCGTACTATTTCAACAACTCTCCTTGTGAATCTGTGGCGGGAATAAAAAGGCAAGACCTGCAAAAAAAAAACATGAGTAGTTAAAGATACTCGGACGCTCAAGTTAGAAACAATCAAAGTAAACATAGAGTTAAGAACGTTTACCTTTTGACCTTGTATAGAGTTAATTACAGATTATTACTTTTTTATTTGAAACGAAAATCTACGCCGGATTACTAGTTATATATGCATGACTCTAAACTCTAACCAGAAATATGGCGGAAACCTTGAACAAGAATGATAGACTGCGACAAGGGAAACAAAAAACTCCGGCAGTCTAGAAAAATAAAAATAGGCAAATAATAATATAGCAGAGTAGCAATAATCTAGCAGCACTACGACAAAAGCCTATTTTTTGTGAAACTTTACCCATGGCTGATCAAGTGCCAAGCATTCTGATTAAAAAACTCTCCCTAGTGAATATGAAATGAGAAGAGAACCCCAAGTTTTGGCTATAGAGGAGAGAAATATCGAGAAACTTACATGGTATATATTCCGAAGCGGTTCTAGTTAGCGAGACGTTCTTCATTCTTTTATATTGATTGATGTTGTTGCTCAGTTTACATTAGCAACGGGACCTTAGGCTACATTTTCCGACTCTATACTTTGTGGATTTTTCTTTACTCGACAAGTAGTATCTATAACCAGTTGACCACTCTAGATTTTTTTGTTATTGCAACCGACTAGCACTTTCTCTTCTTTTGATTATTCTGGATAGACGTCTAAACTCTAAACCTTCTTCACATATTAGACTTTACAAAACATTAAACCTTGACAATTCTAGACATTACAAATTACATTCCAACAATAAGCCTTACTAGTTTGAGCTTCCAGGGGTGATTAATAAAATATGAACATTTCTACTTGTGTCTAAGAATTCACGACCCTACTTGAAGATGATCAGAAACGAGCCTGGGATTGAATCTGTGGAGATTCCCATCATTTTTGCACCAAGATAACAGAAAATAACAACATGTATACGTAACTGCTTCTTAATTTCTCTTCGAACTTGTTCCTTGGGAATTTTAATGGGCATTCATGCCTGGTCTTAATATCTGACATTCACTAAGCTAGGCTACTGATAATGCTGTGGTAAGTGATGCTGGTCCAACTAAGGACTCTGCGGGAAGACAGGACCAACGTAGGTGAGTTGCTCTTAAACGTTGCACGACGTTCATCTCAGTCAGGGCATACTCCTGAAATCCTACAAATCTAAAGCCTTTCCAAATAATGATGCGGACCCTCAACACAGGATTATAGGTGATGTCATATGGTAAAACCACTTTCTGTCTGTTGGGATACCAAACGCCGATTAGGAATGTTAGTTATCTTAGGCATGAATTTGAGTTTCCTTATTTGTTATTTGCTAAGGATTCAAGGCTATATATATCCATAGTTGGTTCTAGGATTTATTCATTCAAATTCTATCTTGGTGTCCAACTCTAGCAATCTCTCACTCTTTTTGAGTCATTACCAAATTCCCAATGGCAACTGCATTTGCATTTGCATTTGCATTTGCATTAGAGTTTGAGAAAAAAGCAGATAAAAAGGTCAACGGAATGGGTAATGCATGGAATAAAGCGGCAAAAGTTTATCTTAACCTGGCTGGTTGTCATTTAAAGTTGGGTAGTAAGCATGAAGCAGCTTTAGCTTATGCAGATGCAGCATATTGCTGTGAAAGGATCTGTCCTAAAGTTGCCGCCATATCATGCTACAATCAGGCGGTAAATATGTTCAAGGAAATCGGGAGGTTTGATATGGCTGCCATATATTGCAAGGAAATCGGGAGGGTATACGAGTTTGAACAGGAATTGGAGAATTCTATTGTTTATTTGAAAAAGGCTGCTGATCTCTTCCCCACATCTGCAAATCAGTACATGCACAAGGTTGCTCAGCTGTATGCTCAACTGGAACAGTATCCTAGGGCAATCGAGATTTTCGAACATCTAGCAAAACAGTCCCTCAACGATAATCGTTTCAAGAACAGAGTGAAAGGTTATCTTCTCAATGCTGGTCTTTGCCACCTCTATGGAGTTGCTATATTCAAGGCACTGGAGCGCTATGAGGCAATGGATCCAACTTTCTCAAAAACACGTGAATACAAACTTTTAGCTCACTTGGCGGCCGCGGCTTCAGTCTACGAGGTAGATGTTCAGAGGTTTATGTTGTCAAACAACTCAAAATCAACGGAATGAACACAGAGGACACTTAGAAGATCACACTTTTGTTGAGAGTGAAAAAAATCTGATCGAGGCCAAGGAGGATGAAGACTTTTTTTTTTTTTTTTTTCTAATAACACATTTATCTTAAACATGTCATAATTTTACTGGTGCTAGTTTAATACCAACACTAACCATGGATTTCAAACCAAGTCCCGCGAGAATTATTTGTAGAGGAAAAGTTATAAAAAAAAACCAAACACTCCAAATCAGCATTCCGTTTCAACAACTCTGCTAATTGAATTGGTCATAGGAATACAGAGGCAAAACCTGCAAAAAAACAAAGAAGATGCTCCGACGCCCAAGTAAGAAACAATTTTAGACAAAATATAATAAACATGGAGTTAGGGTTAAGAATATTTACCTTCCTATTTGTAAATAAAAATGATACCCAAATGGAATGTGAGATGCATGACTCTAAAACTCTTAACCATCAGTCACTGCCTTGATGCATATTGATGTAAGAAAAGAATGCTTATACCTCTCACTGGTTATTGTTTATCCATGAGATAATGACTACTAAATGTCTTTGTAAATTTACTACCCTGACACACTCATCGAGAACGAGAATGACAGACCTGAAAACAAACTCCCGCATTTTCAAAATTTACGGAAAAAAATAAGTATACATTGAATGAAAGTTAAGAATGTGTACCTTTTGATTTGACATGTAACTTGTTTTCGACAGCATTCGGATGTCACCGGAGCCACCAAACGCGTTAGCATTCGGATGTCACCGGAGTCCCCAAACACGGCAACATTAGGATGTTATTGGAGCCACCAAACGCATTAGCATTCGGATGTCACCGGAATCGCCAAACGTGGTAGTATTCGGATGTCAACAGAGCAAAGCCACCGATTAATTTGGTTCGCGGCAGCAATAGGATATCAACGGAGCCACCAAACACGTGAGTATTCGGATGGCCAAGCCACCAATTAATTTGGTTTGCAGCAGCATGTGGATTCACCGGAGCCACCAAACGCTTTAGCATTCGGATGTCACCAGAGCCACCAAACGCGTTAGCATTCGGATGGCCAACCCACCAATTAATTTGCTTTGCGGCAGCATATGGATGTCACCGGAGCCACCAAACGCGTTAGCATTCGGATGCCACCAGATCCACCAAACGCATTAACATTCTGATGTCATCGGAGTCACCAAACGCGGTAGCATTCGGATGTCACCATTAGCACCTTCACACTCCCCCTCCTTAGCTTTCCAAGAGCCATGTTGTCCTTGCTAATGTCCTTTCCATGCTTCTTCTTGATCAATTTAATGAAGTAATCCATAACTCGGTGATCAAAGTCCTCACCTGTCGATAGAATTTTAAGAACATAATCAGAATAAGATTTTAAATATAAATACTAAAAATGCATCATGTAACTGGCAGGCATATACTCTATAAACATCCCTGAACAATGCAACTAAAACATCTTCTGGATATTAAGGCTTTTGAGGTGTTATTTCATCCAGAGACATCTAAACAGATCAATTTTCTGGTATGATTGTGCAAGCATTGGCTGTAGAGATGGATGCACAAGCAACAGAGAACATACTGGCCGGAACGGCAGAAATTGGTAAAACAAAGGCAATATTATATGCCTACAGTTTGCTTATCAAGCACCAGTTATTATTAGCTACCTACAATGCATTAATCATGGAAGTTACTAAATGTGATTATGCTAGGCGTGAGACATCATGTGATTGGTGGGGTATGGTTGATTCCTTCCAATCTAATGACTAGTCCAGACTAATCATAAAGAAAATCATAAATCAACAATATATATGCAGTAAGACTCTGTTTTTTTTCTAAATCAGCTAATGAATTACTAGCAGCCAAGCAAAACTATTCAATAGACTAGGGAACAAAGACGCATTGAAAATTATGCTAGAACTTTACCTCCCAAATGAGTATCTCCATTGGTGGATAGAACCTCAAAAACTCCATTATCAATAATCAAGATACTGACATCGAATGTACCACCACCAAGATCAAAAACAAGGATGTTCTTATCTCCAGTCTTTTTGTCCAATAGTTGCTGCGGTTGGCTCATTGATGATTCTTCCCCTACATTTAATCCAGCATCCACACCAGCATCCTTGGTAGCCTGTCTCTGAGCAGCATTGAAGTATGCTGTAAAAAACAGAACACAACACATTTCAAAAATCCACATAATAAATTGTAAAATAAAACATTCCAAATCTACATAAATTGATTTGATTTGTTCTTACCAGGATCAGTAATGACGGAATCCTCCAGCTGTTTCCTTCATTTTGGTCAGAATCATAGCACTAATTTCCTCAAGACTGAATAGTTAAGTCTCCCCTTCCTTGTTGACAATCTTGTATGGTAAGAGTTTCATATCTCTCTGTACCTCTTTATCATCAAACCTACAAAAAATCAATAACTCATAAATTACAAATCCAAACAAATCTCCTCTACCAATTATACAACAAATCAAAATCTAATCCAAATCTAATGAGGTTAATTACAGAACTTTTTACTTACTTTCTTCCGATAAGCCTTTTGATATCAAAGACAGTTCCCATTGGATTAGCGGCATGTTGTCGCCGGAGTCACCAAACGCGGTAGCATTCAGTTGTCACCGCAGCCACCAAACGCGTTAGCATTCGGATGGCCAAGCCACCAATTAATTTGCTTTGCGGCAGCATATGGATGTCACCGGAGCCACCAAACGCGTTAGCATTCGGATGTCACGGAGCCACCAAACGCGTTAGCATTCGGATGGCCAAGCCACCAAGTAATTTGTTTGCGGATGTCACCAAAGCCACCAAACGCGTTAGCATTCGGATGTCACCAGAGTCACCAAATGCTACCCCATTCGGCTGTCATCAAACATTGTGGGCTGGGGAAGGCTTGCATGACTCTATTTTGCTCTTTTCAGCTTTTGCCTAGCGCACAAAAAATACAGATGCAAATTATTAGATTTATAAACCAAAAAGAAGCATAAATCATTTAAATAAAAAAACAGTATACAGTAAGTAGATATAACTTAAATCGGAGACAGATCTCCCAGAAATTCTAACAACAGAGACTGATTTCAGTAGAATAGAAATTCTAAATTATAGCAGAAACATTTCAAACACAAAATCAGAAACAGTTCTAAGATCTAAACATGTCTTCACTGATACTCCAAACACAAACAAGAAAAGAAGACAAAATCAAACCAATCTAAGATCTAAACATGTCTGCACTGATATTTCAAACAAAAACAAAAGAAAATCAAAATCTAAGATCTGAACATTCTTTAATCAAAATACCTAAAAACGAAATTAACACACAAGTTCAGAAATACTATTCACTTGACTTCATATCATTACTTTCACTGATAAAGCTTTCATCCACAGAGAAAGAAAAATAATATCGGAACCAAATAATCTTCTGATAGAGAGGAAATTTTAAACAGAAATACTCACTTGTTTAGTGATACTAGACTTTGATTTATCTCATAAAACTAAAGGAGGTAATGAACAACCTCGCAGAAAATAACTCCCAAATGTGCAAAACTGATCAATGTCAACCACAGAACTCATGCTTGCCAAAAAGAAAACTAAATCTTAATACGATCAATCACTTCACTTTAAAACTCAAATAAATTCATTCAAACTAACAAAATCCTCAAGATATACAAGTTTTTCGCCAGTGCAGTATAATACTACTGCCTGATCTAGTCGGAATACACAACATATGCAGGTCAAAAGAAAAATCAACTTCAACGAAAAGATTTTCATGCAGCATAATCAGTATTAACAGAGATCGAGAATGTTATCATAATGACAAACAAAACAAAAACAGGTAGTCTCCATAAACCAATTGACTACAGATTTCATACTTAACAAATACAGGAAGTTATATAATCCTAAAAAATTCAATCCATTTCAACAAAATTACCCAAACTGACAAAATCCTCCAGCAAAACATATCATCCATCACAATATGAACAAATTTGTATACAAATTAGAGTAAATAAACAGCATCAAGAGTAAAAATCATTTACAGTACAACAAATCAAGTCAACACACTCAGTACCAACATAATCAAGAAAACTAAATCATACTCGGTGGAATATGATGTAGAAATTAGTAGACACAAACTACTACACGGTCAGATTTGAAGAATAATCAACAACAATCTCCCATGTAAAATACTAAAACACACTCAGAATCACCAAAATCTAACTTACACAGTATGAAAATTAGGGGAGATAAACCAAACATACTCAGATTAGGTGAAAAACCAACTCCATCCAGAAAAATTCCATGTAACAACACTAAACAAACTAAGATAAAACCAAAATCATGCTTACAATGTGAAAATCAGGGTAAAATAAGCAAAAACATGCTCAGATTTGACGAAAAATCATTTCCCCTAATAACAAAAACAAGACCAAAATCGGTGAAAAACAGTCAAAAAAAAAAATTAGCAAATAAACAAACACATTCACTACATTAACAAGATCAAGACTAAAACAACACAAACAAACAGAAAAACAAACAAAATCAAAGAGTTAGGGTGTTTCTTACTTAGAAATCCAAGATCTCAGAACAAAACTGCAAAACCTCCTTCCTTGACAACAAACAAGATCCAAATCTCTAGATGACGAAGAAAGGGAAAAAGGAAGGAAGAAGGAAAAAAACCGCCGCCTGGTCCTAGAGAAAAGAAGAATGGGAAGATAAAAGTGAAAAAATGAACTAGGGTTTGGGCAGTGGGAACTGGGAAGGAATTTGAAGATATTTTTGCCTATAATAAGATTGTAGCTCGACGGGCCCCCAAATCACCTTAGTAGTCAGCGAATTTGTTCTACTGCTAAATGGGCTTCATCATGTCAAGCCCTTATTTAGAATCATTTTTTTTTTTTTGGACTACCCAAAAAATGGGGGACTAATCTTAAGTTTTAGGGGTGGATATTAGAAGTAATATTTAGTCACCCTTTATAAAAAAAAATTCTTTAACACCAACTTTACCCATGGTGATAAACTTAGTTAGTCTAATGATTAAAAATTGATTAGTTAGTGATTAGTGATTTTTTTAAAAGAATAATTATTAAGAGGGAGAAGAAGAAGATGAAGATGATAATGAAGATGAGGGTTTTGGAAGAAAAAAAAGTTAGATCTTTTTCTTTAAGAGCCACAACAAGAGTATGATGTTTTGGGTACTCATGGATACTTCAAATTTAGTTAATGGTGCTTGAATTGGCTAAAAGATTCCTAAAAATGAACAATTTACAAATTGATTTCTGTTTGGTTTACAAAGTTGAGCTACAACATTTGAAGAACAGGTAGCCGAACTCATCTGCAAGTGTAGTTCGGTTAATGTTTCTAAAAACACAGGTAGCCGAACTCAGCTTTAATGGAGTTTTTTGTTTCAGAGAAAAGTTCGGAAGGGAAAAAAATTTTACGACGTAACCGAACTAAAAGTTCGGCTGGGAAAAAGGATTGCGACGTAACTGAACTCAATATATAGGTTTTCAGAGAAAAGTTCGGTTAGGATAAAAAAAATTGCGACGTAAGTTCGGTTAGGAAAAAAAAATTACGACGTAACCGAACTTTTCTCTAAAAGAAAAACCTCCATTAAAAGTTGAGTTCGGCTAGTTCGACAAAGTTTTTCACATAATTCCTAGCCGAACTTCTCTCTGCAACTTACATTTTCAACTCATTTTAATGATTACTTCTCATTTTTGCAACCAAAAACGAATGACAAATAATGGGTTTGTTATAATTTTGTTTTTGATTTTGTTTTGTTAATGATTTAAATTAAGTTATATATAGAGGTGGTCGGTGGTGGTGGTGGTCGGTGGTGGTGAGCAGCGCGGGTGATGAGAGGAGGTGGTTATATATACATGTCGTGGTGATGGGATGAGGTGGTAATATATATATATATATATATATAGGTTAAGGGTAGGTTAGTCATTTCCACATTTTAGGACACCTCTTATCATTGTAGGGTTGATATTTCTATCACAAAATAGTCCCCACCTTTTTTTACGTAGTCCCAAAAAATGATTCCTTATTTATTCTCACGCCTTCTTTATTATACTTGATGTTGGAGCTGGACATGCGGGGTAATCATTTTCTCTTTCACCAATGAGAGACCAATTTCATTACATTGAGTCGCAACCAAAGAAAAAAAAAATGAAGATTAGTGTTTACTTAATGTAACACAGTAGTGCAGAAAAAACAATTACAAGTCCAAAAACAATTAATTCTCGAATCTTCAATCATGTTGTTTGATTCGGTTGCTTCTATCTCTAGCTTGTTTTCTTCGAGTTGTAAACAAAACTCATTGCCCGTCATTGCTGATGAGATCTTCTCTGCCTTTTACGATCAAAATACCACTGGCATCGACCTCAGATGTCACTTCAATCTGAGGGGTTCCCTTTGGAGCTGGAGCAAGTCCAGAAAGATCAAACTTTCCAAGCTCCCTGCCATCTTTTCCAAGCACACAATGTGCTTCATACTTTAGAGGACTTGTCTAGGAACAAATTAAGTATGCTTGTAGCTTTGGCTTAGCTATTGCGAGTTATCTTCTAACCTCCCAAGGAAGCATTTATCAATGTGGCCTCACCAGTAATCCAATTTTCAACTTACTTACAATTCAAGCTCCATTTCAGTTTTCTTCTATTTCCCATTGCTCAATGTTAACTTTTTCTTCCGCTTACTTACTCCCTTGAAAATTGGAATCGGGATTTTTAACTTTATATACAAGAGCGGCAAACAATTCCCATAGGTCCTGCAGAATACAAGGTGATAGACGCATTTATGTGTCTATTTTGATCTCAATTATGTGCATTGTTAGTGCTCGATTTTATGCTTATTTGATTATTTTATGTTTTTGTAGGTGTTTTTGGAGAAATGATCCTCTGTGGAGATATTGTCTTGAAAAGTGGCATTTGGAACCCCGAAAATATGTCGGAAGCACCTCCAAAACAAGTGTTATTGGCACTTGAAGAAAGTTGATAAGGGCCACTCCATTTGGGAAGTAATCGGTAAGGATATCATATGATATACCTACCGATTATATCATATATCTTCACAACACTTTTTAGACATGTACAAAAAAGGCAACCAAAATACATATTCCAAACATAACAATCAAACATCATCATCATCCGAGGAGACCAATTCAAGTAACCGATCCGGATAGTTGTCGTTCATGACGCCATCCTAATCTACCATGTTGGACTCATATTATTTCAACCAATCCTTACAATGATTTGTTAGGAAGTAATCCGTCCATCCACTCAACGGAGGTAATGGATAATTTCTCTTTACTCTTAAACCGATAAAATGCATGTCATTCACAAATGACATAACAATTCTTCTATCTTTAACCGATTCATCGCAAACTGTCCTTGTAGGTGCAAACATAAAAGAATGTCCATACATAGGAGGAACAAAAAATGTGCCACGCAATTCAAAACGTCCGCTAGGAGATATCCGCATTTAGGCATTGTCATCCAATACTTGGGTCTGATTGTCTTCCATCTCTTTCGGCACTTTAGACGCGCAACTAAATATTTGAACTCTTGTTCTTTGTCGTGTTTGTCTCCTCGCCTCATCATCTTCATATAGAAATTTTTTATTTATTAGTTGCACCGCCATCTTATTTCTTAAATATTGGCATTGGGTGACATCTTGGATAACCGCCTCGTCAAAGTGACCCATTTGTTCCGTAGCGACGTGAAACCCACAATTGCCATCCCCATCAGCCTCGTCGGTGGACAAAACAAATGTAACAATGAGTAGAGGGAGTTATTTCATATATTCTTCTATAATCGTATGCGTTGATCGTGTTGGTCTTCCACGAAAATCCCTAGGACAACGAAGAGTACCATACTTCTCTTTTATAGTCATCATTTCTGTTGGTTGTGTTTGTTGCGAGTCGCTCATTCGATCAATAACTACATAGCTAGTTTGGGACTCCATTAACACAACTTCTTCAACCGCCTCGTCTTGACTTACTTGAGAAGGCTCCATAGAGACCTTTGGCCTCACTTGTCGGGCGGTTGGTCCACTTTGATCATTTATTGGACGACCTCTTTTATTGGGTTCCGGCTCATCTTCATATTCGGCTTTCGAATGATCGTTCCTAGATAATATTCTTTTATTAGACAAATACTCCTTAAATTCTTTTCTTTCGATGGTCCTCGACACTTCGGTGCTCGGCCTACCCGCCCCCTTTTGCTTAATAGGTTCATCAACCTCCCTTAAACGAGGGTGAAAAGCTTCCTCCAAATGGTGCATCAATATTTGCTTCTTGGCTCCATTTGTTGAAGCATAACGCTCGGCTATTCATGCACACAATTCCGACTCCAAGAACGACGGACCATCAACTACGGGGGTGCTTGGAGTGAAGTTTAATTACTTTCAAAATGGATGAATATCATTGATGTCAATCACTTCGACATACCTACCCATTTTATGACGACATGGGAGACAAATACCTATCATATCCTTGCAAACACAAACAGTATTCTCGTTATCGTAAGCTCTATAAGTTCAGTTGTTCCATCATGTGATTTATTGCCTATTTTGAAACTTTATGAACAACGCCCCTTAGAAGCAATCTTTCCTTTTCATGTTCCGTAGGGAATCTATGTTTATTAAATTGCATACAAACCCTAATCTTTATGAGATCACGATTGGTGAATTCATGGATTTCTTCTTGGATCGACACAACTCCATTTTGACTACCTAGAAGTAATTTCTTTAATCGACCATGAGACCCCTCCGCAATGCTTGTCGCCTCATTCTTGAAGTTACGATATTATATTTCCATGCAAACACAAACCTCTCCTTAAGTGGTAACCATTTTTTTTTACAATACTCAACGGGTTTTAGGTAGTTTGTGCCATATTCATCCTCAAATTTCTTCAAGTTATGTTCGTAAATTTCCCCGGTCTTCGATCAAACGATCTTGTCCCATGCTTTCATTAACATTCTTCAAATCATTCCATCCTCCTTCCATTTTTCATCAAATAACCTTTTCTCTTCCTCTCGTTCTTCCACGGTTAATTTACTAATGCGCTCATCCTCTTCCTTCGACCTCTTGATACCCTTTCTTGGTTTTTTAGCTTGAAAATGGTGATAGAAATTCAATTTGAGGTTGCATTAAATGTTCCACGTACATTGCAAGTTTTGGGCTTCCGAAAACACAACCGATATTGCGTGCATTAAGGTTGGATCGTTATCCGTTACAATAACCCTTGGAAAATCATCGCCATTATAAATGGACCTCAATGTCTCCAAGATCCAAATGAAACTCACGTTGTTCTCATGTTCCATTAAACCCCATGCAATCGTAAATGTTATTTTGTCCAAAGTGTGGCAAGCAATGTTCAACAACGGCATGTTATATTTGTTTGTGTTATAAGTTGCATCTATCAACAAAATTTGATGAAAACACTAAGCCAATTGGATCATTTCGGAATGTGCCAAGAAAATACGAACCACTTTACCATCATTTTCTTCCCTTCTCAACGTGTAGTCGTATAACTCAGCTAACCACTCTGATTGTTGCATGACCATTCTACCGTCCCATTCTGTCCTTTTGATCGTTGCTAGGGCCGACTTAATTGTAGACAAAGAAGACAAGTTTTCGGGGTCGTCCTCCTTTATTTTACTTAAGATCGCACTCGCTTTTTGGATCCGCATAGACCTCACTATCTTCATTTCATGAGGTTTTAACTTCGCAACCATTACATGTCCAATAAGACTATCCGGATCATCGTGGTTATGACAACCATTAGCAACTTTAGACATTTTCCAATCTTTATCTTCCCTACCGTCGGGCTTATAGAAGATAATCTTAAATGGGCCTCCAATCTTCTTTGTAGGATTTCGGTATTTCTTCCTCTCCGTCTTCCTTACATACTTATTATTCTTTCCCTCGTGACTCTTTTTCTCCCCACCTCACTCACATATAATTTCAAACTGAATCTTCTTCACGCAACGGTTCTGAACTACTACGCACATCTTCTCTTTTGCCTTGTCCATAATTCATTCCCTTGCCTCCACCCTACTTCCAAATGTCTAAATGCGCATATAACAAAATAAAAATAATAAGCGTAACCATTTAACATACATGATTTGAAAAAGAAAAGATAATTCATGAGCATACCAAATCGTTTGCATAGTGTAGGGAAGTATCAGGCCTCAAATAATAATCGTCATCAACAGCTACAATAGCCTACGTACGACAACAAGAAGTGATGCATTAACAATCGGAAGAAATAGTTAGAAGCTTTATAACCGATTACAACACAATCAGATATCAAATACGACACAAGGATACCGATTATCAGTCAATCGGTATTAATATAGACCCTAGACTACCGATTAACGAAATAGAAAAATGTACAATTGTTCTGTGTAAAAAACTTCAAAAATCAGAGGTATTTTTAATTCCCAAACGTCCGGTTACAAATCAATCGGAGATAAATGTGAATACAGTAGAACCGATTATATGTTATAAAATTCGAAATTTTAAAGTTATTTTATTTCAGGGGCGACAAATATAATCGGAGCATAACTGAATTTATAAACTACCGAATATGAAATATGAAAAATTACGAAAGTTTCATTTGAGGAGAAATTTGTTTTTGGGGCGACTACCAGAATCGGAAAATAAATGCATTCATAGACCACCGATTATGAAATATGAAGAATTATAATTTTTTCATTTTTGGAGAAATTCGTATTTGGGTCGACTTTGAAAATCGATAGATAGGTAAATTTGTAAAACTACCGATTATGCAAAATTTAAACTTTCGATTTGGGGATTTTTTCATGATCGGTAGTTTTATACATCCACAAATTTCCGATTATAGCTACCGATTATGTGTCGTTCATGGCATTCAATGCATGCAGAAATTGAATTTTCTCGTTGAAAAACATACACGAATGCACATAACACTGGTATTAGAATTTTTTAACACAATACTTGTATGTTTGATGCATCGTTAGCTTTAATCTTGGGTGATTCTCCGTTTCCTTCCATCAAAGCTTCATCTAGGGTTTCATCTCCACAAAAGTTTGGATCATTCAACATAAACCCTAAATCGTCTTCTTTAAACGGTAGTGAACCTTCAACGTTAACTTGTTCACGTTCTTCTTCGCACCCATCCATGTTTATGGAAGTTGGCAACATATACCCACTTCTTTATTTTTTCTTCTTCTTCGTCTTCTTCTTCTTCTTCTCTCACTCAATCGGAAGTTAGGGACATATCTCACAATGACTCAAAAACTTCCAAACACTAATATATAGACACCCTATTGTTGATGGTGGTCTTTAGTTTAGGGTTAAAATCGTAAAATGCTAAACCCTAGCAGACATTTAAAACAAGCATTTACTAGGCGCATTAATAAAATCTATTAATAAGTCCCTAATAATTACCAGGGTATATTTTTTCAAATTAGGGTTACGAAAAACCAAACCCTAATTCCCCCGCATGACAATGGCAAATCATGCCAGCCACGCCTAGCCCAAGCTAGCCGCGCCATGCCAATCGCACCGTGCCATGGCCCTAGCTATGCTAGCCGCATATCGTGTGCCAATGGAAAATCATGCCAGCCACATCCTACCACGCCAAAGCATGCCAACCATGCTAGCCGCACCCCGCGTGCCAATGGAAAATCATGCCAGCCACGCCTAGACGAAGCTAGCCGCGCCATGCCAATCACACCATGCCATGGCCCTAGCTATGCTATCGCACCCCGCGTGCCAATGGCGAATCATGCCAGCCACGCCTAGCCCAAGCTAGCCGCGCCATGCCAATCACATCGTGCCATGGCCCTAGCTATGCTAGCCGCAACTCGTGTGCCAATGGAAAATCATTCCATCCATATCCTACCACGCCAAAGCATGCCAACCATGATAGCCGCACCCCGCATGTCAATGGAAAATCATGCCAGACACGCCTAGCCCAAGCTTGTCGCGCCATGCCAATCACACCATGTCATGTCCCTAGCCATGCTAGCCACGTCTCGTGTGCCAATGGCAAATCATGTCAGCCACACCTCGCCTGATCTAGTCGCGCCATGCCTTGGCCCTAGCCACGCCATGCACCCATGTAAAACCTTTGGCCCCATATGCCAAACCACACTAAAGCATTCCATGCTACGCCAAGGCATGCCATGATAGCCTGGCCATGCCGCCGTCCCTCATGAAATCTTCCTGAGTTTTTCTTTCAGGCTATTTTGTCCTCCCGAACGAGGTCAAAACCTAAATCTCCTCGCGTAAGGAAATATGAAATTCTTTTCCGGTTGATTTGAGGGGTGGACCATCAAAATCCGAGTCCGTACTAGAATATTGTGGCGGTTCTAGTGAAGGGAACCAATTAGGGTTTCTAAACCAAATTGAAGCCAGGCGCCCATCAACGGTTTCCCTTCAATCCCAGGAGAAAATCCTGGCCGTATAAAGTCTCCTCATGACTTTAGCCCTATCTTGGTCACGTACCTAGCCAATCTAGCCGCGCCATGCCTCGCCATGGCCCCTCATGCTGCGCCACCATACTAGCCTTCCCCACGCGGCTACCAAATTGAAGCCAGACGCCTATCCACGGTTGCCCTTCAATCCCAGGAGCAAATCCTGGCCGTAAAAAATTTCCTCATGACTTTAGCCCTAGCTTGGTCACGTACCTAGCCAAGCTAGCCTCTCCCTCATGCTGCGCCACCATACTGTCCTTCCCCATGCGGCTACCAAATTGAAGTCAGGCGCCCATCAACGGTTGCCCTTCAATCCCAGGAGAAAATCTTGGCCGTCTAAAAGTCCCCTCACGACCTTAGACCCGAAACCATAGCTTGGTCGCGTACATAGTCCAGTCTAGTCATGCCATGCGCCCATGGAAAACCCTTGTCTCCTCACGCCAAGTCTAAACACACCCTGGTCGTGCTACCCTGTTGGACCTCACTACACGACTACCAAAACAAAGATGTGAAACGATCAACGGCTGCCCCTCCTCTCAAGATGCAATATCTCTACCGTCGAAGGTCACCTGGCTAGCAAGTTCCCCAAGATCAACTTGCCAAGCCATAACAACGTTTTACATGTTTTCAAAAAATATTCGAGACATCAACACAAACAGGGGGATTCTCTTTGGGTATTGGTTTGGTGGTCTATAGCGTGCGGCGTACACTACTCCCCTCATAAGGAAGTGTCATAAGGGTGAGGCACCTAGTAAATATGGGAGTTATGTGGGAAACGTTCATGGGACATAAAGCCGTGAGTTAACAAACTTTATGGACATCAATTCCATAACGTTAACAATTTCATGAAAATCAATTTCATGCGTTAGCCACTTTATGAGACATCAAATCCATGCATATGGTTTCCACCTCCTCCCATTTACTCCTCACTCCTTAATGAGACCAGAGTACGTTTCTACTACAACTTGTATAAATAGGTCTCACCTATTTCCATTCAAAGGAGGAAGTTCATTCGGACAAGAGAACACTCAGAATACTTACATGCTAGCTCCCCTCATGAGCTCTCGTACTTTTCTGAAAACAAGTTGTAGAAACCCAATTGCTCTTCCAGAATAAAACTATTCTGGTCTCACACTCTCCTTGCTTCCCTCCCCAAAACCAACACATTCTCCTCCTCTTTGTGACCGAAGCAAGTCTGGAACGACCATTTCTTGGTTTAGGCCGAACTTGTACAGATTGATCTCTCGAACCTAAAAGTACTCAACGTGCAGCACATTTTTTTAGGGTTTAAACCAGTTTTTCACTCACCTACCGAATTTACCGAAATCGACAGAAGCTATTTTCACCCATAAACACCTACACTGCCGATTGTGTATTTACCTTCCAATTTTTTTTAAACCTACCGATTGTTGTTTTGGCTACCGATTATAAAAGGGAGTATTAGCCGAAATATCCATACATTAATCGGTAGCTAGTGATTCAATTTAACCTATTGATTCTTTGTTTACCTACCGATTATGGAAGGGCATAGTCGCCATTTTGAAAAATCGGAGATAAGAGGTAGTTTAGATTTACGTTTGGGTGACCTTTTTGTGTCGCCCCTAATTCTTTTGGGGTTGCCCCTAAAAATGCGAGGTTTAAATTCCAAATAACAAGTTTCATTCACTCATATGCTTTAGCTTGGTATAGTCTTATAATTAACATGGTGATCAGCTTAATAAATGCCATCACATTCCCTAGGACAAAGTTACATAAGCCTTAGTAATTCCTAGTTTGATCGAGCTTCCAGGTGCGATTAATTAATAAAGCTATTGTTAGTGATGCTAGGCTGGGCATACTCTTGAAATCCTACAAATCCAAAGCCTTTCGAACGTCATGTTATCCTAATATCAGCACACACAGGAGTATATATGCTCCGAACAAATGTTCGATCGCTGACATCATATGTAAATCCACTTTCCTTTTTCTGTTGCGATACCAAACCCCAATTAGGAATGTTAGTTATTTTAGGCATGAGTTTTTGTTTCCTTTTTTTTCTTTGGAAAGGAAAGGGGGTTAAGGAGACCCCAACCTAACAAAGGGAAAACATAAATTTAAAAAACAAGGAAGGAGAGAAAAAACAAAGGAAAGAAGCTAACAGAATGCAAAGATGGAGGTCAAAGAGACCAAAAACCTAACTAATTCTTCTATACAACTTTCCAGAGGCATCTTCTTCAATGATCCTTTTCAGCTGCTCATCAAAATTGCTGGGATCAATTATTATAAAAACTCCAAGAGGATTTTTCTTAGCCAAAGAATCAGCTGCTCTATTTGTTTCCCTGTAATTGTGCAGAATATTCACTTCAGCTAGCAAGGCTCTATAGCGGTGGATGGACTCCCATACATGATGACAATGCCAGGGGGTTTGGGGTCAGCACTCAGAAGATAGTTGGCCACTGTCATGGAGTCAGTCCTGAGGGAGACTTTTGAGTGACATTTTGTGACAGCCAGTTTAAATACAGCTTCCACTCTCTGTAATTCGTGATGGGTAATGGAGAGGGGGTGGAGCTACCTGCAATTGCATCTAAGGGGGTTCCATTATGATCCCTGATGATGGCCCCATAACCTGCATCTGAATCAGTCATGGACCCATCAGTATTAACTGCCACTTCATCTTCAGCAGGCTTCAGCCATGGAACTTCAATGTGGGTTGCATTGCTAAATCGAGTATCACATCTCCAAGCATTGGTTAAATCTCTGCTTTCTGGTTTGTCTGGCATGTTGATGGTAGTTGCAAAGAGTTTAAGTTCCACCTCCTCAATGATTTTATCATAAACTAGCTCAAGGGATAATCTTTGCTGAGTAAAGATTCTTCTATTTCTTTCCCCCCAGATGTGGTAGATGAAATCATTAAAGGTGAGCTTTCTGATGATACCAACATCCTTGTTCCCTTTGAGATTTTTCACACATCATCCAATTTGTTGATCCCAATCTATGTGTCTTAGCCCTCTTAACCCCAACCTTCTTAATAATCTATTCCAAATGGTGGAGGAGAAGCTTCACTTGAAAAAGAGATGGTAGTCATCCTCTATCATCAGATTGCAAAGGATGCAAGTAGGATCCACATTCATACCCCATGCAAAAAGCTTGTATCTGGTCTTCAAGGCCCTATGCAAAACCATCCATGTTATAAAGCAATGTCTTGGGATACTTTTATTGAACCAAATTAGAATGGTCCGAAAAAGGGTAGGATTCTGAGTTCTGAGCCCATTATAAGTATCCTTCAGGGTGTAATCTCCATTCTTACTGGCTTTCCACACAATTCTATCATCCAACAGGGGATCTGTCTTCACTTCATGTATAGCTTCATAGAAATTCATGAGAGCACTTGATATATTGGGGGATAAGGACCATTGTCCATCAGTTAAGCAGCTGCTCACAGTTGCATCAACATGGTGATGAGAATCATATATTAGTTGATGGGGAAAGTGGTTATAGAGGGTACCATATGGGATCCATCTGTCCTTCCAAAGCTTGGTTCCCTTCCCCATTGCCTATTAAGTGGAGTATAAAATTGCTAGCAGTCTCTCTGTGCTCTAATATCCTTCTCCAACACCAAGAGCAGTCAGAAGGAGTCTTTAAATACCAGAAGTCTTTATTCTTGATGAGATTCTTGTAAACCCAGTTAACCCATATGGTGTCCTTTTTGCTCACAATATCCTAGATATGTCTGAGGTTGGCAGCTATGTTTTTGGTTTCAATGCACCTAATGCCTAGACCACCCTCTTTGACAGACAGATAATAGTCCATTTGACAGATGGCTGCTTGTAGATGAGACCAATTCTTGCCCAAAGAAAGTTTCTGAAAATATTGTTGAGAGTCTTTATGGTTTTCTTGGGAAGAACAAAGCAAGCTGTCCAGAAAACAAGCATACTGCTCAGCACAGCCTTGATGAGCAAGATCTTTCTAGCATAAGAGAGGGTTCTGGCCTTCCAAGATTGGATTCTGTCAATAACATGGTCCAGCAGAGGAGCACAGTCAGCATGAGATAGTCTAGTAGACAGGAGAGGCAAACCAAGGTATCTGACTAGGAGGGTGCCAGCTTCAAAACCAAGAACTATTTTAATTCCAAACTCTGTCACACTGTCTACAGAAGATAAAAAGATGATGCTCTTGCTTTTATTGACAACCAACCCAGTTATAGCAGAGAAGGTAGAGAGGGCAGTGGCCAAGGATCTAGCTGATTTAATATCTCCATACATGAACACTAGAAGATCATCTGCAAAGAAGAGATGGGTGATAGTGGGGTCTTTGCATTTGGGGTTTAGGGTGTAAAGACCAGATTGAACCTGCTGCAGTATTAAGGAGTTGAATAATTCCATAAGCAGGACAAAGAGGTATGGAGAGATGGGGCATCCTTGCCTAATTCCCCTTTTACCTTGGATATATCCATAAGCAGACCCATTGACCATGATGGAAAACCTAGGGGGTAGTAATGCACATTGCCACCCATTTGATGAACTTTGGAGGGAAATGGAACTTCTGCAACACCATGAGTAAGGCATCCCATCTAATGCAATCATAAGCCTTCTTAAAATCTATCTTCAGTATGCATCTTGGAGTACCATTATCTCTATGATAGTTTCTTCGGAGATATCATGATGTTATCTTGGATGGACCTCCCTGATATGAAAGCAAACTGGCAAGGACTCACCAAGTATTTCACAATATGCTTAATTCTGACAGTCGAGATCTTAGTGATGCATTTGTACATGACATTGCAGCAAGCTATTGGCCTAAAATCATTAAGAGCAGAAGCATGATGAGTGTTTGGAATAAGAGTGAGGAGTGTAGCATTCACCTCTCCCAGCAGTTTTGCACATGAGAAGCAGCTCTTTATAGCCTTGATGAAGTCTGCTCCTAATATTCTCCAACAACTCTTAAAGAAGTGGGAAGAGAAACCATCTGGCCCAGGGGCTTTATCTGAATCAATGGTTGACAGTGCATAGACAATTTCATCAGAAGTGACTCTTTTATCTAGAGCATCAACATCCTCCTCAGTAACAGTTTGATGCAGATCTATTTGTTCCCATGCATTGAGGTCAATGGGGGTAGAATCTTGTTGCCCAAACATTTTTGTGTAATAGTTGACACATTCATTAGCTAATTAATGATTCAAGGTTCTCTATATACCTATCCAGTTGGTTCTAGGATTTATTCATTCGAATTCTATCGTTTTGGTGTCCAACCCTAACACACACACTCTCTCTTTGAGAAGAAATTCCAATGGCAACTGCATTTGCATTAGAAAAAGGAGGAGAGCTTGAGAAAAAAGCAGATAAAAAGGTCAACCGATGGGTTGTATTTGGTTCTAGATATAAAGGTGCTGCTGATCTTTATGATAGTGCTGCTAGTTGCTACGGAATCGGTAATGCATGGAATGAAGCTGCAAAAGATTTTCTTAAGCAGGACGGCTGTCATTTGAAGTTGGGTAGTTAATGAGAAGAAGGAGAAGAAAAAGGGGGCAGGGGCGGTTTTTTTTTTCTTTTAATGTTCACTTCCGTTTTTTTCAGCTTTTTTTTTTATTAGATTAGGTAGTTAATGAGTGAAGATTTCAGAACTGTAAATTTCAGAACTGTCTTGTGAAGGTTTGAGACACTAAGATGATCCCACAATCTCTGTCTTGGGATCAAACACATATGAAGATTTCAGAACTGTAAATTTCAGAACTGTAGCAACCATCCAGTAAACGAAATTTTTTGAAAATTTTGGAATTCGGTGATTTTTTCTTTGTGATTCGGTGATTCGTTCCGTTGGGGATTCGATGTTTACGTGATTCTATACGTTTGTGTTTCAACACGTTTGTGATTCTATCCGTTTGTGATTATATACGTTTAATTTTCTGTGAGTTGTTTAACGCACGGAAAGTGTTTGATAAAAATCCTGAATCAGATGAGCAACAGTAAGGGGCTTGTTGTGAGCTGCATTTCGGCTCCTTTGGTCATGACAACGGAAGGACAACCATCTTCTCCCTTCCAAGACTCTTCTTCTCCTTTGGCCGTTATTAATCACTTGGATGACTCAACTTTCCATTGTCCTTTTAGGATCTTTGATGGTTGCCGGGATGGGGTTAGAGGTAGAGGCTTCACTCGAAGTTCTCTAATTAGTCATATTCACGATCGACGTTTTGGTTCTGCTGAGAGCAGGGGTGCATGCAGAGCACGTATTGGTAATGATGCAGACATCTATGATGCTTGGGAGGTTGGTTTAAGAAACCTGAAGATGTGGTTGTGCAGTGAGTGTATGCACCTTCGTGCCTGGAGCCGTCCCTGTCGTGATCACAGTGATATTATTGCGGGTCCCCTTGATGGAAACAATGCAACATTTTTGATTCATGGCATTATCAAACCTTGCATAGGTTCCCTGGAAGCGGGCATTGAAGCCATTGATGATGAAGCGAATGTTCTGACCTTGGAAGTGCTAGATGCAATTTTTAAGAAACAGGTACACACAACTGCTAGCATTCCTCCATCGTGTAGGCTAAACTTCTCCAGAACTCTGAAAGCGACGATGGACAAGATTCTGGCTAAGCCTACTGATTTAACATCTTGGATCAAATTGTTGTTATTGCCCAGCTGCACTCTAACTTTGTACAACCCCAAGAATACCAATGAAGCGAGATCGACTAATAGAAGGAGATTACAGGCTAATAGCATAAATCGGGCCTTGAATGTGTGGAGGGAGACAAATGGCTGCCTTATCTTAGCTTGGAAGTTGTTGGATCCATCGGGACAAGAGAGTAGACAAGCTACTCAAGGTGCCAAGGGAAAAAAAACCAATCTTCAAGCATGTAAGAGAAAGTTGGCTTCAGGGCACTACGCAGCGGCAGTGCGTATTCTATCTTCCGGTGGTGTCGCGCCAACTACATCAGAAACATTGAACGAACTGAGGCGTATGCACCCCCCGGCTGAACCACCTGACATACCTTCAGAACCCGAGAACGGGCGGCGGTTTATGTAGATGCTAAGGCGGTCTTAGGCGCGATTAGAAGTTTCCCTAGAGGGACTTCTTGTGGGAGGGACGATATGAGAGCCCAAAGACTTGACGGATGCTCTTAGTGGAGCGGCGACAGCTGTTGCGACGAACTACTAACATCTATGGCAGGAGTCGTTAACCTATGGTTGGCAGGTAGATGCCCATCTGGTCTGGGTGAGTTTCTAGCCAGTGCACCATTAACTCCGTTGCTCAAGACGGGAGGTGGAATTAGGCCAATAGCAGTAGGGACAGTTTGGAGGAGGATGTGTTCGAAGTTGGCGATGTCTGCGGTGAGTAAGGAAATGGCTGTCTACTTGGGTAATCATCAATTCGGAGTGGGTATCCCCGGCGGAGGAGAAGCAATTCTGCACTCGGCCAATAGGTTACTCGAGTTGAAAGGGAGACAGGGGAATATGACCATGTTGTTGGTTGATTTCACCAACGCATTTAATTTAGTTGACAGGAGCACACTGATCAGGGAGGTGCGGAGCAAATGCCCAAGTATCGCGAGGTGGGTTGAGTTTTGTTATGCTAAGCCAGCAAGGCTTTATTACAATGAATTCAATTTATTTTCGGCATTGGGGGTTCAGCAAGGGGATCCTTTGGGACCGTTATTATTTGCTCTAGCGTTACATCCGATGGTTTGTATGATTGCTTCGCAATGCAAGCTTGACCTGCAAGCATGGTACTTAGATGATGGAACTTTGGTAGGAGATACGCTGGAGGTGTCGAAGGCTTTAAGCATTATTCAGTCGGAAGGCGTCAGCAGAGGGCTTCATCCTAACATCAAGAAGACGGAGATTTTTTGGCCTATTGTTGACCAAAGGAGTTTAGCAGATAACGTGTTTCCCTCGGACATCGGTAGGCCCTCTAGAGGGGTGAAATTGCTGGGCGGCCCGGTTAGCCTAGATCTTAAGTTCAACAGCGATTTAATACAAGCTAGAGCAGACAAAACAATTCATCTAATGGACATTGTGAAGAAACTACAAGATCCTCAATGCGAGCTTCTTACATTCGCAGCTGCGCTGGGTGTCAAGATTATATTTTGCTATGAGGATTGCCAGCCCCTTGGCACTGCTTCAAGCTAAATCCTTGTTTGATCAACGTTTGATGCTCTTTTTGAGACACATTGTCACAGGAGATGGCGCTGGCTTTGGACCACTTCAACAACGTCTCTCCACCTTGCCAATTAAAGATGGGGGTCTCGGTGTCTACACAATGGAGGATACTAGCCATTTTTGTTATATCGCATCATGTTTTCAGACTAGGGGCTTACAAGAGAAAATGCTAAAGGTTTCCTCTGATGATGTGCCGAGCGCATGCTTCAAGCGAGCTTTGAATAATTTCCTAGAGGTATGTGGATTGAATACTTCTACCTTCAACATAAATAATATTGCCCCACATCCAATGCGTTCGTTGGCAGTGTTATATTTTGATGTTGTGAAGAAGCAGATTCCGTCACACTTCTCTATGTCCTGGTCGAGATTCGGTTTTATGGCAAAGCAACAACGTGCCACATGCTTTGGATTTTCTTAAGGCGATTCCCATTGGCGGTTTAAATCAAAGTATAGGACCAGAGGCAATTTAGGTCGGTGTTAAGTTATAGATTGGGAATACCTCTTTTCGGGAAGATAGTACATGCTCAAGTTGCAACAAAAAGATGGATATTTTCGGAGACCATGCCCTGCCTTGACGCTAATGATGTGGGCAACAAATTCCGCCATGACCTTGCAAGGGATGTATTCGGCTGACATTTGTTACAAGGCGGTGTACATGTCGGGAAGGAGGTAGAGCTTGGTTTATTATCGGACAACGGTACTCCCTTGAGACCGGCGGATATACTTGTTCATGGTTGGGAAAATGGTCGGGATGTTTGTTTTGATGTTACCGTTGTTTCACCGCTCATTTGGTGGGGAGTTCGTACATTTATACCAGTCGGGCCATATCAAGGGCCTCAACGCGTAAAACGTATTAAATACCTAGATAAGTGCGCAACTCACGGGTATGGCTTTGCTTGTTTTAGCCTTTACAACTTTAGGGGAGTTGGGCGAGGAAACCATAATTTTGTTGAAGAGGTTGAAGAATTGCATCACCAACCATGATGCAAATTATAAGATAGGAGGAACTCTTTTTTACAGAATAGGGTTAGCAATCCAAAAGGGTGTTGGTGCCCAGCTTGTTGCCAGGCTACCCACCAACATAATGTAATTTGACCTTCTAAGGCTTTTTATATATGAGTGAATATAAGGGGAATAAATTAAAATTATAGAGGGTATTTTAGAATTTTTACAGAAATCTGATCTCCCCCTATAACATTTAGGCTCCACTTAGTAATTTAGCCCCCAAAAACTCTCCCCCTGCAGCCCCAAAAATAGGATTCCTTATTTATCCTAATTATTATCTTGCCTCGCTTTTAGGGGGAAAATACGGAAGAGTTACTTGGTCATTTAACTGGAAACCATAGAAAAATCTTTATGGGAGAAAGGACCCCTTTTCTTTATTATAGTATAAGATAAGATTTTTTTCTGAAAGCATTTCAAAATGTAAATACGGAGCTCATAGTTTCCAACAATAGAAAATATATGAAATTACTGAAAGAAAAGAGCTTGGATGGCTCGAAATTATACACCAAATACTAATACGATTAAAATACAACGTAACATCTCTACATGTTGACGTTTCTTGTTTATTGAGATGCTTCGTCATTTATTGCAGCACATGATTAGCAAAAATAATGCAATTTCTTAGCGACTTATGTTAAGGTCGTTAGAGTTCATAAGGGGACATCACGACATGTCATATACTTTTATGTAGGTAGTAATTACATCCAACTTATTAGAACTCATAAACAGTCTCTTTGGGAAATTTCCATCTTGATGTGAAGTTTTTGATGAGTTGACTTGGTTGTCCTTGCTGGTACGCACTGGAAAACATTATTGTACAATTGGTTAGGTATTTATATGATAATGCTTGAGGTTTTATCTCTGCTTCTGTAGTGGGATTTTTATAATAGCTGGTTCCGCCAAGTTCTACCAACTCAGAAAAAGATATACTGAAAATACGAGATGCGACGGATTCAACATCCATAATATATTACGCCACCCTATTCTCTTATTCTGTGTATTTTCAACGGGTAATGACTAATGATGAGATTGATGTAACAACTAAATGTACAAATAGACAGTATAGCTTTGTCAGTGGTTAAAAATAATATGCAGAAAGACTTGATCTCTTCTCTTGCTTATGATGCAACATCAATATCATTTTCTTATATTTGTCTGTGGGACTAATAGGACAGGGTCACCTTACATTACGTACCTGGCACTACGGGAAAAATATACATCTACAACTGTGGTTTTACAACTCTTTGCTAAATATTGTAGAAAGTCTTATGTTTTACAACTGTTTTCAAAGTAAGAGTTGTCGTATATCATCACTACCAACACTCAGGACCAAGGGGTTGCGCTAAGAAAACAAAAGACAACTCTTTAATAAAAAGAGTTGTGGCGACATTTAGCTATAACAACTCTGTTTTATAAGTGTAGTGACTTAGCCTATCACAACTCTCGCAAGTGTTGTTGAAGAACACAAAAATATGATAATGAAAAATATGTTAGAGGGGAGATTCGAACATGAACCTACTGCATGCAAGTCTAGCTCGTCAACCATCCTTTCAGTTCACCAGTTTTGGTTTTTTTCAATTTTTTTCAAATAAAAACATATAACAACACTTATAAGTGTTGTTGAAGTAAAAATATATAATGTTGTAAAAAATGAGGTTGGGGATTCGATCCTGAGCCTACTGCATGGAAGTCTAGCTCATCAACCATCCTTTCAGTTCACCAGTTTTGGTTTTTTTTTTTTAAATAGACACCTATAACAACACTTATAAGTGTTGTTGAAGTAAAAATATATAATGTTGGAAAAAATGAGGTTGGGGATTCGATCCTGAGCCTACTGCATGGAAGTCTAGCTCATCAACCATCCTTTCAATTCACAAGTTTTGATTTTTTTCATTTTTTTAAATAAAAACCTATAAAAACACTTATAAGTGTTGTTGAAGTAAAAATATATAATGTTGGAAAAAATGAGGTTGGGGGATTCGATATTGAGCCCCGGGAATGGAAATCTACACCACTAACCATCCTACACTATCATAGGTTCTTTCAATTTTGTGGTTCTTTAATACACTAACTTTATGACAACCCTTCATAAGTGTTGCAAAACAAACTATAATGCTCAAAAAATAATGCTCTGGTGACTGAGCCGCAAACAAATAAGGAAGCCTTCTCACGAAAATTACTTATTTCCGATAAGGGTAGTCTGGTCATTTTCACAGTCTCCATAATGTTTATTGCACTTATTTCCATCAAGGATAATATGGTCATTTTCATATTCTAAAATATTTACTTTACCTATTTAGATAAGTGTAGTGTTGTCATTTTTCACAATCTTCATAAAATTTATTGCATTTTTTTCCATTAAGGGTAATATGGTCATTTTCACATTTTATAATATTTACTTTACCTATTTCCAATAAGGGTAGTCTGGTCATTTTCACAGTCTCAATAATATTTGTTGCAATTATTTCCATCAAGGGTAATATAGTCATTTTCAAAGTGTAATATTTACATTACTTATTTAAATAAGGGTAGTCTCGTCATTATTAAAGTTTCGATAATATTTATTGCACTTATTTCCATCAAGGGTAATATCGTCATTTTCATATTACATAAATCGATAAGGGTAGTCTGGTCATTTTTCACGGTCTCCATAATATTTATTGCACCTATTTCCATTAAGGGCAACATGGTCATTTTCACATTCAAATATTTACTTTACCTAATTCTAATAAGGGTAGTCTCGGTCATTTTCACACGTCTCCATAATATTTATTGCACCAAATCGATAAATTTCATCTTCGGTTCACTCGAATGAGAAACTCGGAGTCCAACTCTAGTAATCGATCTCGAGGCATTTTTTCTCTCGAAGTTGACGAATTTGTGTGTGTTTAAGGTTTACGAGAATATTCCTATGGAATCTTACCGTGAATGGTTGGATTCATCGTTTTTGCGAATCGGACTTATATAGTAGTCCGCTCTGGACATGTTTCGATCTCGGATCTAGGGTATGCATAAAATATGTCGAATAAGGTTTGTTTAAGGTTTCGGAAATATCTCGGAGGAATCTTACCTGTAAATGGATGGATTCATCGTTCTTACGAAGTTATTTCCGACTTATAGTACTCCAACGGCCAAGTTTTGATCTTGGAGCCAGGGTATGCATACAATATGCCAGAATATGGTTTGTTTAAGGTTTTGGGGAATATTCCGATGGAATCTTACCTGTAAAAGGATGGATTCATCGTTCTTAAGAAGTTTTCGACTTATAATAGTCCACTCACGGCTAGGTTTCGATCTCAGATCCTCGAGGCCAAGTTTCGATCTCGGAGCCAGGGTATGCATAAAATATGCCAAAATAGGGTTTTTTTAAGGTTTCGGGAAACATTCCGGAGGAATCTTACCTGTAAATGGATTGATTCATCGTTCTTACGAAGTTTCCGACTTATAGTACTCCACTCCGGCCAGGTTTTGATCTCGGAGCCAGGGTATGCATAAAATATACCAGAATATGGTTTGTTTAAGGTTTCGGGGAATATTCCAAAGGAATCTTACCTGTAAAAGGATGGATTCATCGTTCTTACGAAGTTTTCGACTTATAATTCTGGATAATGAGAATTCATGGTTCGTATGCCATTAAGCCACACTTTAAGCTATAAGTGACACATGGGATCCATATTTACGAAGTTCGAATGGACATTGAGATTCATATTTATGTATTTCGATGATGTATCATGCTAAGTTTGAAGTCAGAACTCTCCCGGAGCTTCATACTTCATAGTTTGTATGCCATTATACCGCATTTGAAGTTCGAATTGACATTGGGTTTCATATTTATCATTTTCGATGATGTATCATGCTAAGTTTGAACTCTGAAACCCTTTTGGAGCTTCGAACTTACTTCGTGACCGATGTGAATAATCGAAATTCAAACTCTAAGAATAAAGAGAAAGCACAAAGAAACACACCAATTATCGAATTCACTTTTTATTTTTCAGCTTCATTCTTATACATTTTTTTGGATTTTTTTATATCAGAATGTCGATAACAATGTCCTAAATTTATTATTATTTTTTTTGGATTTTTTTTTCATGTCGAAGGTTGATAATAAACCGAATACATGAGTTCGTATTAGCACAAAGAGAAACACAAATGCTTCAATCCGTATGAGCATCCTAAATAAGATATCAGCCGCAAGATCTCTTCTTGATCCGTTTGAGTGAATAAAAAAAAATGTGGTCCGTCGATCATTTTAATTCACCAAATCCTTCTCAATCACTCGAACTCTATCTTCATCACATCTCTTATGCTCTTTTTTTTTTCCTCCTCTGCTCTTCGTCTCCTCCACACTGCATGGATCACCGGCGACAATACTTGAGAAAATATAATTCACTCAACCCATATTCCCAATTTTTTCAAACCTAGTTGTGGAATTGAATTCTGGTGGTGATAGGAAGATGTTTCTGGAGCTGTTGGTGATGAATTATAAGATGAGTGTTGTTGGTATGATGTTGAGTTAATGGGTTCGACGGATTTGAGAAAAGAAAATACTAGAAGAGATGGATTTGATTGATTTGGTCTTGAGTTTGAGATGGTTCTGTGATTGGTTGGGGATTGATTGCAGTTGGTATAATTTGGGGTATACCTCCTTCAACTACTCGAGAACCCAGTTCATATCTGTTCTTCTCTCCATCACCACCGCCGACGAATACCTTTCCTCTCCATGACCGCAGCGCTCCATCACCACCGATCTTCTCTCGATCCCTGTTCTTCATCATCTTCTCTCAATCTCTCTTTTAACTCCCTCTTTCTCTCATCCGCAACAGTCAATAGTAGCATCTCATCAAATCCAGATCTGAACCAAATTCTAATCAACCCCATCACTGGTGGTGATACAAAAATAATTTTGGAGATGTTGATAATGAATTAGAAAACGGGTTAAACTCAGATTTGAGTTTGGTTGTGCTCTCAATTGCGGAGAGAGATGGATAAGAGGTTGCAGGTGGTGAAGAATCGAGAGGAGAGAAGAATTTGAGAATTTCGGAGTGAGGGTTTGAGAATAAATTGGAGGTTTCTCTCAATTTGATTGTTGTTGTAGCCAAGAACAGAAAATCTAGGGTTTGATTGAGATGTAGACGGTGGTTTGATGGAGTTGCAGATGGTGATTTAATGGGAGTTTGTAACTGTTGATTGAAGCAGATTATATCTGGGACTGAGGAGGAGATTGAATCGAGAACTCGGTTGAAGAAGGTGGAGTTGGTTGATGCTTCTGGCGAGAAGGATTTAAAGTGATATTCGATTTAGTGGTATAAATGTATGTTTCTTTCACGCAACATTATTCGATTGAGTTAATTTTTCTTGAGTATATTCTCTACCTTGTAGAGATGTAGTTTCTATAGAATGTCAATTCACTCGTGTATAATGGGTATTTCTACTGCGAATTGAAAACCAAATTTTAAATTTAGAACTGAAGTCATGTATGTTTTCGGATATTTTTGAGATTAAGCGACTTGATTCTCTCTCATTCTTTCAGGTTGGATAACGATATCTCTGGGAGGAGTTAAATATCTATGCTTGTAAGAATTCATTCCTAGGTTGGATAACTGATATCTGTGGAGGATATTACAAGGTATAATTCACTTCTTATAAAGCCACAAACTTTAGCCGCTTTTATCTTGGTAATCTTGTTGATTCTACTTATACTGGGATTTACCATGTCAATTTGACATTCCATTTTTATCCACTTTTAATTCCAGCTGATTTGGTCATACCCATTTCAAGAAATCTTCCTTTGAATGATGGGTTATGGTTTTTGGTTCAGAATTCAACTGATATTCAGTCTAAAAGGTTTACAGTGCCTCATTATTCTAAGCATCCTTTCTTTTTCCAAATGATAACTTTTAATCATCTTCATAGTCACAAAGTTATTTCATAGTCAGGTTGCAAGATTTTTCATTTACAAAGATACGTTCTCTGTATCCCTAGAAATGTTCAGCATGTTCTAAAGTACCTAAATTGGAATCCGTCTGCAGATTTTGGTGCTATGAAGACTCTTAAATCCTTAATATGTTGCTAGGCCGGACAGCTGATCGAAGATAATGAGATTATTAGCAAGCACGGGCATGAGAATGCCACTGATTTTCAAGGCCAAAATCCTGAAAGCGATGAGAGTCCATTGGAAACTAGGAGGAACACAATAACATCCTGCCAAGGCTATGCGATGATGATGATTCCCAAACCAACATCGTGTAAGTGCATTAAAAATGAAAGCTCTCCTCATAAGAAAGATTAAAGAAATTTACTTGCATTTCTCTAGACAGGGTGAAATTGGCATTACTTTTGGTTGTACACAACTTCCTTATGAGCCGTCGAGATAGAGATACAATAGAGATTGGTCATTGGCATTTGGTTAACAAGTACCCCTTGGGGTGAAGTATCATTTTATAGAATTACGAGATTTTTATTACCACTTTATCAAGCCAACAAAGAGAACAGTGGTGCTGGTGGGGAACCAAGTTACACGATGGTTGTACTTGCACATGCCTTGTTGGTAGGTGGTACTTCGGTTAATTTTTTTTTCATTTTAGGAATTTGTCTTGGTTGATGTACCATATATGTTATCGTTGTTGCAGGTTTGGGCTATCAATATCATGCCTAGTCTGCTTAATCTGTGTGGACGAAATATAGAGAGTAGAGACTAGCAACCTCATATGCTTTGTGTGTTATGCACGAAGCCTCCCCGTTTTGCATGCATTACAAATTTATCTTAAATGTGTTGTCTCCCTCTATTTGACATTAACTCGAAAAGGATAATTTGTAAATGTTCTTGCGGTTTGTAGCAGGTATATTCACCCTCGGAAGTTTAGGGATAAAAATGTGCAATTGTTTAAAAGATCAAGCTTGCTGCTACTAGAGGAAGTATGGGACTGGATGTCTATTGAAGAGAAAGCCATATTTATGGGGGATTTTACTCACATTAACTTCTGAGGTGTATCGAGACCCACTTGTGCATCCCCAAACTGAGGATTACTGTAAACCCTATTGGTATGTTCACTTTTCATGTCTCCTCTATTTCTTTGGTTTTAAACTTCTTATGATGGGTTCCGGTGGAGATGTGCAGTCTTGCTAGTTATTCATATGAATGGCACTATCCCTTAAAACAAAATTTCAGTTGTCACATCTTTGATTTCAAGGGTGCCCTGTATTATGAATACGTGATGATACCGAAGCTTCTTGTTTGAACAACGTGTTTAGCTAGAACACATGTCTTTGCAAAAAACAAGTCAGTAATATACTGATCTTAATGGTTTGGTTTGCTGCCTTTGCAAACCTTGTGTTTGCACTGCCTTTTGTGTTTTTGAATTTGGGATGTACATCACGTGTTTAGTAATATACCCCATACGTAATTTGCTTTCATTGGTGCCAAATTATTCCAAGTTTAGCAGCACCATTGTGCATTTCTTACTTTCGAGGGAGACTCGCATGGATGGGAAACCAGATGAAACGCACTTTAAGGTTGGTGGGAATGTATTTCATTTTGGCAAGATAGAATTTTCTTTGATTACAGGGCTTAGTTTCAAGAAATCTGAGAAAGCTTTTGTGTATCCCCGCAATCCGTCATCCCCGATGATTTTTTTTTTTTGAGTTGCGGCCAGTGAGGATGATGACGATGAGTCGATATTGATCTTTTTGGAGAGGAGACAAGAGGAGGAAAATAAGGCTACCAAGAAGAGAGTGCGCAACAAAGCGGATCATTTCCATTTAGCAATGTAACCCCGATCATTGTATTGGAATGTGTATGCTACTGCCATATTTGTAGGGGAGGCCAATATCTGTGTTGTATGACCGATATGATATACTTTTGGTCATGTAAAAAAAATCTGTCATTTTTTTTTCTTTCGTTCTAACACACTTTCATACAAGGTTATTTGAAGTGAGCAAGGTAATGAAATTGGAGTGGCGGAGTTCCTTTGAATGAATGTAAATGTGTTACACCGATAGCTTAATGTGAATGCGAAATAATTTCGGCAATTCGGTTTCAGCTATAATTTTTTTTTTCAAAAATAGTTAAATGCACACAACTTCTAATAAGAGTTGTGTTCCATATTTCAACTACACAAATTAGGTGTTGTCCAAGATAGTTCTACAATTCTAATAAGTGTAGTGCAAATCTTATTCATAATAATAATAACAGTTGTTACACATTTCTACGATACACATCTCCAGTTGTCCAAGATAGTTCTGCAATCTTAACAAGTGTTGTGTTACATATTTGTACGATACGCATCCTTCGTTGTCCAAGATAGTCCTACAATTTTAGCAAGTGTTGTGTTACATATTTGTACGATACACATCCTTCGTTGTCTAAGATAGTCCTACAATTTTAACAAGTGTTGTGTTACATATTTGTACGATACGCATCCTTTGTTGTCCAAGATATTCCTACAACACAAGCAAGGGTTGTGTTAGGCTTTAAAAAAAAATTCGAAAGAGAATCACAACTTTGGAAAAACATTGTCGAACTATGAATCACATCACCCTTTACAACACTTAGTCAAGTATTGTAGAAAAGATTGGACTTTCTACAATACCCCACCTACACAATACACAGAAAAGCGTTGTAGTAGGGTTACTACAACGCTAATATAGTGTTGTAAATGATGATTTTTCCCGTAGTGTGGGCATGAATTCTTTCATTTTATACAAACAGTTTGAAATTTCCAAGTCGACTATTAACTGTCATAGGGAGGGGAATTTGTAATTTAGAGATCTGAAGAATGCTTGTCAATTCGTTAACTAGGAGTCATTTATAAGTTTCCATAATATATTGAGGTAAGCGCCTTTGGTTTTGCAAAGTTTATTATTGAAACGTCAAGCACATTCCTCACTTGTGGAACGATTAAAGAAAAAAGTGACTTCTGGAATTAGCCAACATTGCTTGCTCTCAATTAGGTGTTGTGCTTGCTCTCATATAATTATACTGCCACTCCGTGGATGTTGTTAGGCTTGTAAATTGGACCTGGAACCGCACACACATTTATGCTAGCTGGTAAAATAATGTCAAAGTACAACAAGGTGAAGAACCTGACTGCGGATGTTTGAGGAAGGTCTGATGTGTTTTATTGTACATCAAGATCTTCCAAAGGAATATTTGTATGTTTACGAGGAAATCGCTACCAGAAAATTCAGTCAAGAAGGTTTTGCAACGAAGATGATTGATAACCATAGAAAATAAATGAATTTATTGCAACATAGAGCTTCAATGGCTCAGAATTAAACACCAAATACAAAGAAACATTACAAACGAAATACAATGAAACATCTCTACATGTTCATCCTTCTTATACTATGTATATTGGGACGTTTCATTTTTTATTGAAGAATATAAATTGCAAAACCATGCGAGACTTATAAATATTCATCCAAGTGGTAACTGGTAATCAGGAGCCTTACCAGGACGAAGTGATTCATGCTTGAAAACTATAGGGGGTAAGCAGGGGTGGTGACTGTTCTTAGTAGATGGGGGTGGGAGGCTTGTAAACTGGTGTTGGTTCGTAAACTGGGGCCTTGTAGACTGGTTTAGGCGTATAGACGGGAGCCTTGTAGACTGGTTTAGGTGTGTAGACCGGAGCCTTGTAGTAAGGTTTAGGCGCCACGTAGTATGGTTTAGGCGCCTTGTAGTAAGGTTTAGGCGCCACGTAGTATGGTTTAGGCACCTTGTAGTAAGGTTTAGGCGTATAAACGGGAGCTTTGTAGACTGGTTTAGGCGTATATACGGGAGCTTTGTATACTGGTTTAGGTGTATATACGGGAGCTTTGTAGACTGGCTTAGGCGTGTAGACTGGAGCCTTATAAACTGGTTTAGGTGTGTAGACCGGAGCCTTGTAGTAAGGTTTTGGCGCCACGTAGTATGGTTTAGGCGCCTTGTAGTAAGGTTTAGGCGTATAGACGGGAGCTTTGTAGACTGGTTTAGGCGTATATACGGGAGCTTTGTATATTGGTTTAGGCGTATATACGGGAGCTTTGTAGACTGGCTTAGGCGTGTAGACTGGAGCCTTATAAACTGGTTTAGGTGTGTAGACCGGAGCCTTGTAGTAAGGTTTTGGCGCCACGTAGTAAGGTTTAGGTGCCTTGTAGTATGGTTTAGGCGTATAGACGGGAGCTTTGTATACTGGTTTAGGCGTATATACGGGAGCTTTGTAAACTGGCTTAGGCGTGTAGACTGGAGCCTTATAAACTGGTTTAGGTGTGTAGACCGGAGCCTTGTAAACTGGTTCAGGGGTATAAACTGGTGCAGGTTTATATACTGGTGCAGGCTTATACAATGGTGTAGGTGGTGGTGGTGAATCATAGAAATAACCATTTGCCGTGGTTTGAGAAGGAAAGCTAAGGGATATGAATAGCACTAAAAAGATGGTGATAGAAGAAGTCATTGAGGCTCCAATTCCTGCCATCTTCTTTTGTGTTTTCTAATGGAGTTTTTGTGGTGTATCTTCTCATACACTTATCATTCCTATTTATAGACTTCTTATGTGGTAATGTTCTTGAATTAAAAATCTCCCAGTTGTGGCAAAATGAAAAGAAAAAAAAGGACATTATTGAAACAGTCTGTTTGCGGAATTTCCACCTTGATGTGAAATTTTGATAATTTGACTTGGCATGGCTATCCTTGCTGGTACACATTATTATCTAGCATTATTGCCCAATTGGTTAGTTTGATTTATGATAATGCTAGAGGTTTATCTCCTTCTTTAGCAGTGGGATTTTAATTTTAATAATAGCGTATTTAATTATCCAGATATGGGTGCTATTATGTTCATGTTAATTTATGAGATATATCAAGGTGGTGCTGCAGATCAAGTCCAGAGATTGTGGCCCTTGATGAGTTGCAAAGCCAATGAGAAACGCCACTCTGTCGGGGTAAACAATAAATAAAAAGGTAAATTTTCTCAAAATTTTTGCAAATTTTACAAACTGTCGGAGCCAATTAGCACATGAGGATAACATTACCAGCTGATCTTATTTGTTCCATGAAATCTTTGATTTTGCATCATTACAAATTTTTGGAACAGTTTTCAATTTCTTTTTCAAGTATCCCATAGTTCTTTGATAGTAGAGTAGTAGAATAAATTATTAGGCGTTGATTTTCTGGACTTCAAAATAAAGTCTGTAAGAAAATTCCACCGACTTGTACCAAAGTAATAAAAGAAATGAGTAGGTATAAAATTCAACATTTTAATTTATTTACGCAACCGTGTATTTTAACGGGGAACGAGATTGATGTGTCCTAACTACTGCTAAATTTTCCTGGTCGAAAAAAAAGATAAAATACTACTAAATTTCCTTGTTAAATTGGGGCCTAGGTAAGTTAATTAACATGAGAAGTAACTCATATGATGTGAGAGCGATGGTTGCTACACATGATGGCAGTTCATACCATCGATCTAAAGACAATTACTAACTCTTTGAGCAGATCATATCATCTGAGAAAGAAAGTCGGTTGAGCTTGATTGAGCATTGTGACTTTGCCAGGCTCACTGGGGCCACCCACCTACGGGTGGCAACCTGGAAGACCGTTAGCTGTAACGGTAGCTGGTATCTGACAACCCTGACATTGACAACTGGCCATCCGTCAGGCCCTAATTGGCCCCCCGCCTACGGGTGGCAACCCGGAAGACCATTAGCTGTAACGGTAGCTAGTATCTGACTACTCTGACAAGAGACACAATGTATCTTCACATTGGAAAGATGAAAATCACTTGTCCGATTCATTGACCCTTATGAAGTTGGGAACTCTTATCGGATTTTCTGAATATTATGGTATGGGACATATGCTTAGAGGATCCGAAAAATTTGAAAGTCAAATTTATCGAGTGGCGTATCAGAGAGTATGAGCTTGCCAAGCGAGTCGTAACCCGACCTGTTGGGAGCAAAAATTCTCTGGTCCGTCACATTGGTGGTCCCTATTTATTTGTTGTGTAGGAATACTCGCTTCACTCCAGATATCTAGCAAAAGAAAATTATCTCAATCTTTGTGAAATTGCAAAAATGAGAATTGTGTATGTTTATCAGCCCCGTGTTTTTGTATATCAGAAAATCCATTATAGATACCTCAACTAGCTCAATTTAATTTCGTATTTGGAATCTTCCCTCTTTTAGCTATGTTCTCATATAGTATTCATTATTCGTTATACAAGTTATCGTGGTGGTGTAGACTGATGGAATCCCTGTAATGGTTGTTGTAGGAGCCCACTTTCTACTGTGATGCCTCGATCTTAAGCACTTTGTTCCCTATGTAGTAAAGGTAAAAATCATGTATTGCATTCTTGTAGCTGTAAGGTTTATTAACATCTCTTATTACTTCCTTCTTGTATATAACTTTACTTCAGAACTAGTGATACAACTTAATTTCTTCTTATATTAAGGAGTTTGTGTTGGATATTTTCGTCAAACCCTTGAATGCAGTCATTTATGCAGTTAGAAAACCTGAACAGACATACCGTTTCATCAATGGACGCATTAATGGAAGAGACACTCTGAAAAGACTTCTGCAACGATGAAAAGTCATCTCCAAAGGGTGTGATTTCCTCTTTAAATAGGAGGCTTGTTTTCCATTCAAAACACATCTCTCAACTTTCTATGTTTTCTTTCTAACAAGCATCATCAGTTTCAAAACCAGTGTGTTCTTGGTTGGATCAAGGTTGTACAAGCTTTGAATCCAACATTCGTTGTGGGGCTTCAAGTATCCTGACGGCAATATTCTTTGACTTGTTTGTACACTTCTTCCCAATTGGGAAAGGGTCGAATAATTGTCGAAAAGTTTCTTTCACAAGAGGCTTGAACCCAAAATACAACGTTCTTTTCTTTACCCTGTTTAGTGTCTATTTTCCAACAGTTTTCGACAATTACTATCGACATGGAGGGTGAATCTTCAATGGCTGCTGCGCAATCACTGCAAGTCATGAATCAGACTTTTAATAGGTTAGAACGTTTTGAAGGAGAGGGTTTTACTCATTTGGCGGAAACTCTCAAATTCAATCTTATGTTTCGAAACTTTGGTACATTCGGAGGATGGGTTAGAGGTTATTCCTCCTGCTCTTGACAAGGACGATGAGGAATTGACGAGAAAGCGAAAGAAGCGTGAAGAAGATGATTTCATGTGCCGAGGTCACATTCTGAATGCTTTGGGGTTGAACGTTTACAATGCTCATCGTACTTATGGAACTGCGAAGGAAGTATGGACTGCACTGGAAAACAAATATAAGATTTCTGAGGCCAGTACTAAGAAGTTCCTGGTTTGCAACTTTATGGATTAGAAAATGGTTGACAGTAAGTCTATCATTTCCCAGGTCAGTGATCTTTTGCTTATTGTTAATCATCTTAAAGATGATGGTATTGATCTTGTAAGTTCATTCATTGTTGGGGTTATTATTTCTCGTCTCCCCCCTTCATGGAACAGTTACAAGAAGAAACTTAAGCATGCTGAAACTGACTATGACTTAGAAGGCTTGCAGCGTCATCTTCGCATTAAAGAAGATGCTCGTAAGCGTGAAATTAAGGATAGTCAGCAAATTGAAAATCATTCTAAGATTAATCATGTGCAAGAATCGAAAACTTTGAATTCTTTGAAAGTTCAGAATGATTCTCAGTTTAAGAAGAAAGATCCAAACAAGAATGGTAAGAAGATGGGCCCTTGATTCTTTTGTAAGAAACCCGACCATATTGCTCGTGACTGTCGTCAAAAGATCAAGAAACAAAAGGAAGCAAATATGGTTGATGATTCTAAACTTGTTATTGTTGTGCAAGAAGCCAATACTGTTGCAGATCATGGAAGTGGATGGTGGTACGATACTGGTGCAACCATTCATATTTGTAAAGACCGAAATCTTTACAAGACATATGAGCACATTTTGTCGGAGAAGATGTGATTTACGCAAATCGTCTTCCTAGTAAAGTACATGGCAAA
Organism: Papaver bracteatum; assembly: GCA_023529315.1. Classification (NCBI taxonomy): domain Eukaryota; kingdom Viridiplantae; phylum Streptophyta; class Magnoliopsida; order Ranunculales; family Papaveraceae; genus Papaver; species Papaver bracteatum. The sequence continues at coordinate 63,822 of JAJJWX010004741.1, read as the reverse complement.
GGCACTGTTGAACTCAAGTTTACTTACTGAAAGATTGTTACCCTTACCAATGTATTACATGTCCCAGACATATGTAAAAACCTTGTTTCTGGAAACCTTGTTAACAAGGCAGGTTTCGAGGTTAAGTTTGGTTCTGATAAGTTTGTACTGTCCAAAAACGGAAAGTTTGTTGGACAAGGATACCCATGTAATGGAATGGTTAAGCTTAATTTAATGAATTCGGTTTCTGCTTATATTGTTGACTCTGTTGATTTATGGCATGCTAGACTAGGACATGTGAATTATGGTTATCTTAGAAACATGAACAAATTAGGATTAATTTCCAATTGTAGATTTGATAATGTTTCTAAGTGTGAAATATGTGTGCAAGCGAAGATAACTAGGATATCTTTTAAATCTGTTGTAAGAAACTCTTCCTTACTTGAATTAGTGCATAGTGATGTTGGTGATTTGAAAAGTCAAGTTACTCGTGGTGGTCACAAATATTATGTCACTTTTATTGAAGATAATAATAGATATGCCAATACTTACTTGATGAAATCTAAGGATGAAGTCTTTGATAAATTTAGAATTTACAAAGCCGAAGTAGAAACACAATTAGAACAGAAAATTAAAGTATTACGTTCTGATCGTGGTGGTGAATATTATCCTACTGAATTTACTATATTTTGTCAACAGCATGGTTTAATACATGAATTTACTGCACCATATACACCTCAACAAAATGGTATTGCTGAAAGAAAGAATAGGACTTTAGTTGACATGGTTAATGCTATGCTTATTAGTTCTAGTTTGCCTAATTCTTTGTGGGGTGAAGCCATGTTGTCTGCATGCTATATTTTGAATAGAGTACTTTTGAAAAAGAAGAATGTTTCCCCTTATGAACTTTGGTTTAAAAGAAAACCCAATTTGAAAAGACTCAAAGCATGGGGTTGTCTAGCATATGTTAGAAAACCAGAACCTAAATGACCAAATTTAGGAAATAGAGCTTATAAGTGTGATTTCGTTGGATACTCGCTTAATAGTATTACTTACAGATGTTTAATCCTTGACACTTTTGAGATTATAGAATCTGTAGACGTTGAATTTTTTTGAAAGCATGACAAGAACAAGTTCTCAGTCACTACCCACTGAAAACCCATTGTTACCAAGTCTAGAACCAATGGAGATTGATAACAATGATGAACCTTCCTCCTCTATACAAAACAATGATATTTCAGTTCCTATTGAAGATATTGAACCTAGGAAAAGTAAGAGAGGAAGAATAGAGAAAATGCCTGACCCAGATTTCAAATATTACCTTGTAGAGGGTGATAAGAATGAAATTCTTAGCACTACCATGTATAATATGCATGATGAAGGTGATCCTAAAACCTATGATGAGGCAATAAGCTCCAGAGATGCTAATTTCTGGAAAGAGGCTATCGATGATGAAAAGCATTCCCATTTGACAAATGGAACTTGGATATATTGTGATTTACCTCATGGTGCTAAGGCAATAGGATGTAAATGGATATTCAAGAGAAAGTTGAATGTTGATGGTACCATTGATAAGTTTAAGGCCAGATTGGTTGCTAAGGGTTACAAACAACAACATGGTATTGATTACTTTGACACATATGCACCTGTTGCACGAATCACATCTATTCGTTGCTTGATTGCACTAAACTCTATTCATAAGCTAGTTATACATCAAATGGATGTCAAAACCGCTTTTCTAAATGGTGAATTAGAAGAAGAGATATATATGAAACAACCTGAAGGTTTCATATTGCCAGTCCAAGAGAAGAAAGTGTGTAAACTAGTGAAATCTCTCTATGGATTGAAGCAAGCTCCCATGCAATGGCATGAGAAGTTTGACAAATTAGCTTTGTCATATGGTTTTGTTGTGAATGATGCTGATAAATGTATCTATAGTAAACAAGATAAATCTGAGTGTGTGATTCTCTGTTTGTATGTTGATGACATGCTTATTTTTGGGACTGACTTGTCTATTGTGGAGGAAACTAAGAAATTCCTCAGTTCTAACTTTGACATGAAAGATCTAGGTGAGGCTGATGTGATCTTAGGAATCAAAATCCTAAGAAAGGGAGATGAGTTGGTCTTAGCCCAATCTCATTACATTGATAAATTTCTCAAGAAATATGGTCATTTTGATGACAAAACAGCACCTACCCCTTTAGATCCCGGTGTGAAGTTAATGAAGAACACTGACAGGGCTTATAAACAACTTGAGTATTCCAGTGTTTTTGGTAGTCTTATGTATGATATGCATTGCACAAGACCGGACATAGCCCAAGCGGTGGGAGTGCTATGTCGTTTCTCAAGTAACCCTGGAATTGAACATTGGAAGGCAATTTCAAGAGTGTTGGCTTACTTGAAGGGAACCATAAACTATGGGTTTACACTTCCAGAGGTATCCCGATGTATTGGAAGGATACAGTGATGCGAACTGGAACAATGTAGAATTCAAATCGAAATCCACCAGTGGATGGATATTTACATTGGGAGGTGCTGCTGCGACTTGGAGTTCCAAGAAGAAAACCTGTATTGCTGACTCAACAATGTTGTCAGAATTAATTGCACTAATAGATGCATGTAAAGAGGCAGAATGGCTTAGAAACTTACTAGTAGAAATCCCATTATGGATGAAGCCAACTCCCTTTGTTATGATTAACTGTGACAATCAGGCTACGATCTATAAGGTCTCAAACAAGACTTATAATGGAAAGTCAAGACATGCTAGTCTTAGACATCAGATTGTCAGGCAATTACTCAAGAGGGGAGTAGTTGCAATAAACTATATTGAATCGAAAAAGAACTTGGCAGACCCTTTCACAAAGTGTCTACCAAAGGATGTGCATTCAATAAAGTGTAAGGAGATGGGACTCAGGTCTATTTAATCACCAATAATGGGAACCCAACTTATGTTATATCTTGAAAAAGATAAACTAAGTTCAATGTGGTACTAACAAGTTATTGCAGTGGTTGTGGTACACTAAACTAAAATTTCCCATTTTCCTTGTAGTGTACAGATTCTTCATGATCTTAGGGATGGATGAAAATCCTTAATAAGTCTAACTTTTATCACAAGGTGTCTCGCAGAAACACCTTCGAGACTTAACTATATGAGTGTTTGGAAATCAGGCTGTTTCCTTTGAGAATTAGACCGTTCTCAGAAATGGACTCATGAATTTCAGGAGAAAGCACAGGGACATTAATGTGCAAGCTATGTAACACACTATTCCCATGAAATCAATATGTGTGGAGGTTACGGCTTTATCACAAGGGGTACTTGGTTCAAGATTAAATTCACCATAGGACCTCGATGAAGCTTTGAATATCTTACACTAAGTGGATGTTCAAACCCAGAAGGTACCTATCATTTATGTATTGGTCTCTACGATGATGCTTTGTCTCAACATAGCTTGAACTAAGTTGTCTTGATCCCACTCGGGTACATAGGCAGTCACTTTGGTGATGCAGTCACTCCAGTTTTAAATTTATTTTATTTATTTATTTTTGGTTTTTGAAAATAAGGGGAGAATGTTGGATATTTTCGCCAAACCCTTGAATGCAGTCATTTATGCAGTTAGAAAACCTGAACAGACATAACGTTTCATCAATGGACGCATTAATGGAAGAGACACTCTGAAAAGACTTCTGCAACGATGAAAAGTCATCTCCAAAGGGTGTGATTTCCTCTTTAAATAGGAGGCTTGTTTTCCATTCAAAACACATCTCTCAACTTTCTCTGTTTTCTTTCTAACAAGCATCATCAGTTTCAAAACCAGTGTGTTCTTGGTTGGATCAAGGTTGTACAAGCTTTGAATCCAACATTCTTTGTGGGGCTTCAAGTATCCTGACGGAAATATTCTTTGACTTGTTTGTACACTTCTTCCCAATTGGGAAAGGGTCGAATAATTGTCGAAAAGAATCTTTCACAAGAGGCTTGAACCCTAAATACAACGTTCTTTTCTTCACCCTGTTTAGTGTCTATTTTCCAACAGTTTTCGACATGGAGGGTGAATCTTCAATGGCTGTTGCGCAATCACTGCAAGTCATGAATCAGACTTTTAATAGGTTAGAACATTTTGAAGGAGAGGGTTTTACACGCTGGCAGGAAACTCTCAAATTCAATCTTATGTTTCTGAAACTTTGGTACATTCTGGAGGATGGGTTAGAGGTTATTCCTCCTTCTCTATCGACAAGGACGATGAGGAATTGACGAAAAAGAAAGAAGCGTGAAGAAGATGATTTCATGTGCCGAGGTCACATTCAATGCTTTGGGGTTGAACGTTTACAATGCTCATCGTACTTATGGAACTGCGAAGGAACTATGGACTCGACCGGAAAACAAATATAAGATTTACGAGGCCAAAGAACAAGAAGTTCCTGGTTTGCAACTTTATGGATTGGAAAATGGTTGACAAAGAAGTCTATCATTGCCCAGGTCAGTGATATTTTGCTTATTGTTAATCATCTTAAAGATGCTGGTATTGATCTTGTAAGTGCATTCATTATTGGGGTTATTATTTCTCGTCTCCCCCCTTCATGAAATAGTTACAAGAAGAAACTTAAGCATGCTGAAACTGACTATGACTTAGAAGGCTTGCAGCGTCATCTTCGCATTAAAGAAGATGCTCGTAAGCGTGAAATTAAGGATAGTCAGCAAATTGAAAATCATTCTAAGATTAATCATGTGCAAGAATCGAAAACTTTGAATTCTTTGAAAGTTCAGAATGATTCTCAGTTTAAGAAGAAAGATCCAAACAAGAATGGTAAGAAGAGGGGCCCTTGATTCTTTTGTAAGAAACCCGGCCATATTGCTCGTGACTGTCGTCAAAAGCTCAAGAAACAAAAGGAAGCAAATATGGTTGATGATTCTAAACTTGTTATTGTTGTGCAAGAAGCCAATACTGTTGCAGATCATGGAAGTGGATGGTGGTACGATACTGGTGCAACCATTCATATCTCAGAAGACCGAAATCTTTACAAGACATATGAGCCTGTTGTCGGAGAAGATGTGATTTCTGCAAATCGTCTTCCTAGTAAAGTACATGGCAAAGGCACTGTTGAACTCAAGTTTACTTCTGGAAAGATTGTTACCCTTACCAATGTATTACATGTCCCAGACATATGTAAAAACCTTGTTTCTGGAAACCTTGTTAACAAGGCAGGTTTCGAGGTTAAGTTTGGTTCTGATAAGTTTGTACTGTCCAAAAATGGAAAGTTTGTTGGACAAGGATACCCATGTAACGGAATGGTTAAGCTTAATTTAATGAATTCGGTTTCTGCTTATATTGTTGACTCTGTTGATTTATGGCATGCTAGACTAGGACATGTAAATTATGGTTATCTTAGAAACATGAACAAATTTGGATTAATTTCCAATTGCAGATTTGATAATGTTTCTAAGTGTGAAATATGTGTGCAAGCGAAGATAACTAGGATATCTTTTAAATCTGTTGTAAGAAACTCTTCCTTACTTGAATTAGTGCATAGTGATGTTGGTGATTTGAAAAGTCAAGTTACTCGTGGTGGTCACAAATATTATGTCACTTTTATTGAAGATAGTACTAGATATGCATATACTTACTTGATGAAATCTAAGGATGAAGTCTTTGATAAATTTAGAATTTACAAAGCCGAGGTAGAAACACAATTAGAACAGAAAATTAAAGTATTACGTTCTGATTGTGGTGGTGAATATTATCCTACTGAATTTACTGTATTTTGTCAACATCATGGTTTAATACATGCATTTACTGCACCATATACACCTCAACAAAATGGTATTGCTGAAAGAAAGAATAGGACTTTAATTGACATGGTTAATGCTATGCTTATTAGTTCTGGTTTGCCTAATTCTTTGTGGGGTGAAGCCATGTTGTCTGCATGCTATATTTTGAATAGAGTACTTTTGAAAAAGAAGAATGTTTCCCCTGATGAACTTTGGTTTAAAAGAAAACCCAATTTGAAAAGACTCAAAGCATGGGGTTGTCTAGCATATGTTAGAAAACCCGAACCTAAATGACCAAAGTTAGGAAACAGAGCTTATAAGTGTGATTTCGTAGGATACTCGCTTAATAGTATTACTTACAGATGTTTAATCCTTGACACTTTTGAGATTATAGAATCTGTAGACATTGAATTTTTTGAAAGCATGACAAGAACAAGTTCTCAGTCACTACCCACTGAAAACCCAATGTTACCAAGTCTAGAACCAATAGAGATTGATAACAATGATGAACCTTCCTCCTCTATACAAAACAATGATATTTCAGTTCCTACTGAAGATATTGAACCTAGGAAAAGTAAGAGAGGAAGAATAGAGAAAAGGCCTGACCCAGATTTCAAATATTACCTTGTAGAGGGTGATAAGAATGAAATTCTTAGTACTACCATGTATAATATGCATGATGAAGGTGATCCTAAAACCTATGTTGAGGCAATAAGCTCCAGAGATGCTAATTTCTGGAAAGAGGATATCGATGATGAAAAGCATTCCCATTTGACAAATGGAAATTGGATATATTGTGATTTACCTCCTGGTGCTAAGGCAATAGGATGTAAATGGATATTCAAGAGAAAGTTGAATGTTGATGGTACCATTGATAAGTTTAAGGCCAGATTGGTTGCTAAGGGTTACAAACAACAACATGGTATTGATTACTTTGACACATATGCACCTGTTGCACGAATCACATCTATATGTTGCTTGATTGCACTAGACTCTATTCATAAGCTAGTTATACATCAAATGTATGTCAAAACCGCTTTTCTAAATGGTGAATTAGAAGAAGAGATATATATGAAACAACCTGAAGGTTTCATATTGCCAGGCTAAGAGAAGAAAGTGTGTAAACTAGTGAAATCTCTCTATGGATTGAAGCAAGCTCCCATGCAATGGCATGAGAAGTTTGACAAAGTAGCTTTGTCATATGGTTTTGTTGTGAATGATGATGATAAATGTATCTATAGTAAACAAGATAAATCTGAGTGTGTGATTCTCTGTTTGTATGTTGATGACATGCTTATTTTTGGGACTGACTTGTCTATTGTGGAGGAAACTAAGAAATTCCTCAGTTCTAACTTTGACATGAAAGATCTAAGGGAGGCTGATGTGATCTTAGGAATCAAAATCCTAAGAAAGGGAGATGAGTTGGTCTTAACCCAATCTCATTACATTGAGAAATTTCTCAAGAAATATGGTCATTTTGATGACAAACCAGCACCTACCCCTCTAAATCCCGGTGTGAAGTTAATGAAGAACACTGAAAGGGCTTATAAACAACTTGAGTATTCTAGTGTTGTTGGTAATATTATGTATGCTATGCATTGCACAAGACCGGACATAGCCCAAGCGATGGGAGTGCTATGTCGTTTCTCAAGTAACCCTGGAATTGAACATTGGAAGGAAATTTCAAGAGTGTTGGCTTACTTGAAGGGAACCATAAACTATGGGTTTACACTTCCAGAGGTATCCCGCTGTATTGGAAGGATACAGTGATGCGAACTGGAACAATGTAGAATTCAAATCGAAATCCACCAGTGGATGGATATTTACATTGGGAGGTGCTGCTGCGACTTGGAGTTCCAAGAAGAAAACCTGTATTGCTGACTCAACAATGTTGTCAGAATTAATTGCACTAACAGATGCATGTAAAGAGGCAGAATGGCTTAGAAACTTACTAGTAGAAATCCCATTATGGATGAAGCCAACTCCTCTCGTATGATTAACCGTGACAATCGGGCTACGATCTATAAGGTCTCAAACAAGACTTATAATGGAAAGTCAAGACATGCTAGTCTTAGACATCATATTGTCGCAATTACTCAAGAGGGGAGTAGTTGCGGAAACTATATTGAATCGAAAAAGAACTTGGCGACCTTTCACAAAGTGTCTACCAAAGGATGTGCATTCAATAAAGTGTAAGGAGATGGGACTCAGGTCTATTTAATCACCAATAATGGGAACCAAACTTATGTTATATCTTGAAAAAGATAAACTAAGTTCAATGTGGTACTAACAAGTTATTGCAGTGGTTGTGGTACACTAAACTAAAATTTCCCATTTTCCTTGTAGTGTAAGGATTCTGCATGATCTTAGGGATGGATGAAAATCCTTAATAAGTCTAACTTTTATCACAAGGTGTCTCGCAGAAACACCTTCGAGACTTACCTATATGAGTGTTTGGAAATCAGGCCGTTTCCTATGAGAATTAGACCGTTCTCATAAAAGGACTCATGAATTTCAGGAGAAAGCACAGGGCCATTAATGTGCGAGCTATGGAACACACTATTCCCATGAAATCAATATGTGTGGAGGTTCCGGCTTTATCACAAGGGGTACTTGATTCAAGATTAAATTCACCATAGGACCTCGATGAAGCTTTGAATATCTTACACTAAGTGGAGGTTCAAACCCAGGAGGTACCTATCATTTATGTATTGGTCTCGACGATGATGCTTTGTCTCAACATAGCTTGAACTACGTTGGATTGATCCCACTCGGGTACGTAGGCAGTCACTTTGGTGATGCAGTCACTCCAGTTTTAAATTTATTTTTTTTATTTTTTTTACTTATTTTTGGTTTTTGAAAATAAGGGGAGAATGTTGGATATTTTCGTCAAACCCTTGAATGCAGTCATTTATGCAGTTAGAAAACCTGAACAGACATACCGTTTCATCAATGGATGCATTGATGGAAGAGACACTCTGAAAAGACTTCTGCAACGATGAAAAGTCATCTCCAAAGGGTGTGATTTCCTCTTTAAATAGGAGGCTTGTTTTCCATTCAAAACACATCTCTCAACTTTCTATGTTTTCTTTCTAACAGGCATCATCAGTTTCAAAACCAGTGTGTTCTTGGTTGGATCAAGGTTGTTCAAGCTTTGAATCCAACATCCGTTGTGGGGCTTCAAGTATCCTGACGGAAATATTCTTTGACCTGTTTGTACACTTCTTCCCAATTGGGAAAGGGTCGAATAATTGTCGAAAAGAATCTTTCACAAGAGCCTTGAACCCTAAATACAACGTTCTTTTCTTCACCCTGTTTAGTGTCTATTTTCCAACAGTTTGAACCTATGATACAAAATCCTTACTCCATCGTCTACCTTCACTCTGCATCATATTTGCAGCTGTAACTATGGGTAAATTCTCCAACTCAACTTCTCCATTACTCGATCTCGTATGTTTGGTATATGATAGCCACATGGTATACTGTTTACTGATTCAAAGTGTTCTCCAGATAATGAACATTGTTATGATCTTATTCAACCAAATGATAATTTATGCTTTCATATGTTATCACAGAGTCCATTGGATTAAAGCTTATTGGATTTGTGACTTCAAGAAAAAAGCTTTCTAATCTTTGTAAGGTGTGTAATGAAATTGAACAAGCGGATAGTTACATTGTAGGGATATGTTTTATGTATTGCTTCTTACACTTGTATGTGTATTGCAACTTCAAGATGCAATTGATCTTGTGATCACAAGGGGTAGCTATGAACCAAAGGAAGAATTGAAGTTGGTGAGTTAGATGATATAATTCTAGCTTATACAAGTTATAGTTTCATATAATCTGAATATGGTACTTTTTATTCCCAAACGTCCGGTTACAAATCAATCGGAGATAAATGTGAATACAGTAGAACCGATTATATGTTCTAAAATTCGAAATTTTAAAGTTATTTTCTTTCAGGGGAAACAAATATAATCGGACATTTTTGTTTCTAATATATAACGTGCTGCTATACTTTAGAATTCTTGTGCTGTCTTCTCTTGATCTGGGTTTACACTTTGGAACCTAGTTTGCATATTAAAAAGATTGATTTCTTATTTTTCTGGTAATCTTTCCATCATCGATCGGATGATATCCTCAAAAACCATGTAGACTAAAATCATGTTTCGAAGAACTGAATTTACATATTATCGGACCAGTTCTAATTGGTTATTCAAGGGAGGCGCCCCTAGCTGGTTTACAAGCCATGGATTATTGGTATCCCGGCAACTGAGAAGTTGAACCGTAAAACAACTGGTCCTATCGAAACCCGACTATAGTTGGGTTCAAGAGAAATTCAAAATTCAAATTTCAAACTCGACTTGCCTAACTTAAAACCTGATCTTTGGCCGTGGAATATGGGAGAAATATTCTCCAACGTCCTATTTTTATTTTCAATTTTGATTTTGAGAATGAGAAACATCTTCTGAGTCTCATCATTCTTGCCCATTTTTAAATCTTCTCAAACTGTTACAGCCAATCTTTTTGCATCCGGTAAGGTTCATTCTTTATATATATAGAGACAAGTGATGGAAACAAGGAGAAAAATCAGGAAGAAGACGGAGAGCAGCAGTAATGGGGATAATATCGACCAGGAGAATATAGTGAGTAACATACTGAGCAGAGTCCCGGTGAAGCCACTGATGCGGTTCAAGTGCGTGGCGAAACATTGGTGTGAGTTAATCCAAGATCCTTACTTTATTGATTCACAAATTAACCAATTAAAACCACGTCAATGTCTTTTTGTTATTAAACCCCGGAATAAGAATTATAAACATGAAAGCTCACAGCACACGGATATCCGATTTAATGGACGACAAGTAAGTTTCTTGGTAGCTGATGGAAAAGGGAAGGTAACATCAACAATTAAGCACAACTCCATTTTCATATACTCAGGTACTTGGTCCCGTAAATGGTGTAATATTTTTCGTTAATGATTCTGCACATGCTGCTTGTGTTTTTAATATAACTACCAGAGAAATTTCACCATGGATAGAATCAACTTTATGGATGGACGAAACACAAAAGACTAGAAGGACTCGTAAAAGTACTAGTGCTTACAGTTTTGGATATGATCATGTAAGTTGGTGATAAGCAGGGGTGATAATGGTGCTTACCAAGTCTGGGAGATATTGACTTTGGGAGGACACAGTGCATGGAGGAGAATAGATCAAGTCCTAGATTTCCATTTCAGTCCGGGTGCCATTTACTGGTATCCTCTTGAATCATTGACTCGTGATGCTGCTGTCGTCAAGTTTTTATTGGCGTTTGACATGGGAAGTGAGAAGTTTAAAACGATCGACATCCGTGATTCCTACCAGTTTCAACCCCATTTTGCCAGTGGCGGCCAGTGTGTAGTTTCCTTATTAAATATGCAAAGTCGCGTTGGTATATTGCGTAGAACTAGTTATCACACCGTCAGGGTATCGATATACGAAGATACAGCTTCAGATATTGGTGACAAGAATTGGACCCAGATTTGTATCATCTTGCCTATTATTAACAATGGAGCTCTCTTTTTTCATGCGGCTGCAGGAACCAAGGACCAGATATTCTTAGAAACCCATCAAAAAAGTGACACTGGAACTACAACTGCCGTATCTCTTTATTCTTATTGTTTGAAGAAGAAAATTTTCAGCCAGATAAAAACCAGACAGCTTCCCTCCTCAGTTAGTGATTGGAAATACGGTGGACTATGTAAATCTTTCTGCGAAAACCTTATATCCTTTAAAGAATCAGATAACAAGTAACTCATTCAGCATTCAACGAGAAGCTGGTTACAAGGATCTTTCTTTCGGGCAACTGAATCGACACAGAACAACTTATTTGGTTAGTACTTCTTATGGAGTTGAATAATAAAGGTGCATTTCTAAAGTGCATGGTTTTATTGCTTTGTGTTGGGTACTCTTTTAGCAAGTTATTTGGGTGTTGGATAGTTTATTATTGAGACTGTCAAGTGTTAATGTTTTTAACACCAACACTAACGCATCATTTTTAAGATGCATTGGTATGTTGGGTTAATTACTTCCTAAGGCATTGTTTTGAATGGAACAAGTTTATCTAGAATGTATTTTGTTATATGCAAACTGAAATTTCTTTTGGATTTTGAAGTTAGGACTAGATATTTTTATTGGAGGATTGAGGATTTTTGTTGTAGAGAAGTGCTGAGACCAGAGAGGAATGAAATAGAAGAGACAACAACTAAAATGCAATAGAAACTGCAAAAACTGATGACAGTTGCAGAGGACGACAACCGGACCTTTTCCATGAATATGAATGTGAAAGAAGGAAAAGATTAGATTAAGCTTCTTGAGATCAATAAAATGACTCCTAAACATAAAAAATTAACTAGGGACTGAAGTAAAATTATGTTTTCAAAAGTTCTGTTTGTTTCCAAGCATTTGGGGTGGATTGTGAGGAAAACCTTGGGCAGTGTAGATTTCTCAATTAAAATTTATCATTTACATACAATATTCTATATATGTGATTTTGGTATCGACTTCAAAACTCCACTTTAAGGAATTCCCAAGCTAATGGGTGGCTTTTTTCTTACTAGAATCTTAGTAGCATGTTTTACAGGAATAACCGTAGTCACAAAGCGGGGATACAATATTGGTTACACCATTTCTTGACTGGGTAGAAGCTGTGAAAAACAAAAAAGGGCTATATTCTAATCAGCATATTTCCTCCTGTATTCAGATGTATGCACGAACAAGTGTGGTAATTATTCAACCGAATCTACTGATGGCCCCGATCTCTGAATCCATGAACGAATGTTTTCAATAACATGCATAAAAACTAAAAAGGCTAATACAATGGAATTAGATAAATAGGAACTGCAGCCAATTAATGATGCATCTCAAAAAAGGGCAAGGTCGGCTATAGTGTTTGGCTAACAAGTTCATTCCTACAAAACAACTGGCCAACAGGCCTCTTCATCTCAAATAACAAATAAGCCAAGCCACTGTGTACCATAGAACTTCTAGTGCACTCCTACCAATTTTCCTATCACTGGATGCCCATATTTCCACATCTAATAGTCTAGATCAGAAACAAAATAAAAGCTAAACACGAGTTGCTATGGTCGCAACATACCCTGACAAGAAGCAGGCAAGCATTCTCTACCAAGCAGCGGCATTCCACATTAGCAATCCTCCCTCATGAGTGGCATCCGAATAAGCAGGCAATACCTTCACAAAAACAGAAAAAATATATTTTGAAGCTTAACTCGCAAATGAATTTTACAAAAGAGTAAGATATTTATATAACTTTTGATTTGAAATCTGGGAAAGATTTGCGACCATTTCTAATCCAAACAGATAAGATTCCCCACGAGGCACCAGCATACTGTTTCAACAATTCTCCTTATGAATCTGTCACAGGAATAAAAAGGCAAGACCTGCAAATAAACAAAAAAGATACTCCGACGCTCAAGTTAGAAACAATTTATGCATAGCTTTAACAAAGAAAACATTGAGCTAGAGTTGAGAATGTTTACCTTTTTTTAATTCGAAAAAAAAAATCTATGTCAGATGACTAGTTATATCACCTATATGCATGACTCTAAAACCAGAAAAATGGCAGAAACCTTGAACAAGAATGATAGACCTGCAACAAGCAAAACGGAGAACTCCGGCATTCTAGGAAAAAATTAGTGAAACTTTACCTACTGAATATGTTACATCCCTGGAATAAGAAGAACAATCGGCGAGATAGCGAGAACAAAAGACAATTTAATGAAGAAATGAGAAGCGAAAACCCAAATATTGGTTAGAGGAGAGAAAAAGATGCTCACTAAACTATCTTCTGATAGTTGCAGTTGAATTACATAGTATATAATATATTACGAAGCTGCTTTGGTTGGTGAGACGTTCTTCAATTACCACACATTTTTCCAGCCTCTCTCAGTTCACGGAACCGAGCAAGGCCTGCCTTTGCAACCATTCAGATCACGGGACTAAACGGTTGCCTGCCTTTGCCTTAGCAGACTAACAGTTCACGGAACTGAGCGTTGGCTTGGCTTTGCCTTGTGGTAAAACGTCAATACTCAAGGAAACTGAAACTGACGGGAGTGCCTTCAGCGAGCACACATATGGAAAGTTCAATACATGATATTGGATGGCAGAAAATTGAAATTTAAGATAACATCAAGCACAAGTCATTTTTAACAACTTGAGCAGATTACTTTGTGGGTTCATAAGTCCAATCTAATAACATGTGAAGTTGTCTGGCAAATCAATAAAAGTAAGTAAATAAAGACTAAAAATACGAACCAGATCTAATAGTTAAGGTCATGAACACAACAACATAGATGAGAAAAGCATGGCAACTACAGCATGACATGAGTAAATGAAGGGACCAACATGCACATACTAGAGAAAAATAATAACCAGAACATATCACATTTTTATGAAATGAAGCACAACATATACAAACAAACAAAGATTTGAAGAAACAAAAAGGTACGATTAGCAAAGCAATCACCTCAAACTTCAAACTAGCTGGAGCTAGAGATTGCTAGTCCAGAGACTTATATTGAAGAAAATAAAAAATGATCAGATCTGAGATTAGCAGGTAGAAAGAGCAAGAGAATGACATTAATAGGAATACGTTTAGCAGTAATCACCTCAAATTCGAACGAAATAGCAATGGTTTGCTATTCTTTTGCAGCATGAACTCTATCTCTTCTGTAAAAACAAAGATAAGAAGAAGCATTGGTGAGATACCGCGAAAGCAGGCAGTTTAATGAAGCATTAAGAAGAGAAAACCCAAATTTTGGTTATAGAGAGAAAGATCGATAAGCTTACATAGTAATAGTATATATTCCGAAGCCGCTCTGGTTAGTCAGACGTTCTTCATTTAGCACACATCTTTCCAGCCTCTCAGTTCACAGAACCAAGTGGTACCTGCCTTTGCAACCTTTCAGTTCACGGAACTAAACGGTTGCCTGCCTTTGCCTTAGCAGCCTTACAGTTCACGGAACTGAGGGGTCCGCCTTTGGCGTCCGCTCAGTTCACAGAACTGACCGTTGGCTTGGCTTTGACTTAGCAGCCGCTCAGTCCACGGAACTGAGCGGTGGCCTGGATTTTCCTTGTGGTAAATGAAGAACGCCAATACATAAGGGAACTGAAATTGATGGGAGTGCCTTCTGCGAGCAAACATGAGGAAAGTTCAATACATTTTGGATGATATGACAGACATTAAATATCAGTCTAAGTTATTGAGGCAGGTATTCTCTAGAGTAAACATGTTACTTGTCACATTATTCGTCTCTATACTTGTGTATATATAAAGAGATAGTAGGCATAACCCTAAGATACAACAAATCTGAACCAGTAAACAAGGAAAGAAAAACAAAGAGGCGTGACGAGCACAGCATTAGACTAGCAACATTACCAACATGGTGGGAAACTCAAAACTGAAATTTGGGATATATAACATGAAGCACAAGAAGTCATTTAACAGCTTAAATCAATCACTTGAGGGGTTCATATCAGAGTTTTAACACCTAATAGCAAGTGAGGTCGTCAAAGAAATTAGTTCAAATGAAGCAAAAGTAAGGGATTACTGTACAGGACACATGTTATCAGGTGATTTATCACTCACTATTATTCCTTAAATTCCCATAACAAGATAAGGAACCAGATCTAATACCTGTATATGTTTTTAAACAAGAAATAAACATAACAAAGATGAGAGAAGCATGACTTGAGAAAATGAAGCAATCAACATGTGGAAATTAGTAAGTAGAATGAAAACCTAGAACAACACCGTATCACACTTTTATTGAGAAGACGAGTACTGAAAATCAAGCAGAATGGTGGAAAACAAAGATCTGAAGGAACAAAAGAGTAAGTTTAAGAGTAGTCACCATAATCCAAAGCAGCTAGAGCTTGGGTTTTCTTTGACATGGATTTGATTTTCAGCAGCAGTAACCCCTGTGAAGTAAAACCAATTAAAAGGAAGAAGATGAGTAATTAGATCTGAAATTTGTTTGGGAGAAAGATCAGGAAAATGAGATAAATAAGTATAAGGTTAGCATTAATCACCTCAGATTTCAAACTAGATAGAGATTCTATGAATCTCTCTTCTGTAAAAATGAAGAAATGAAGAAGAATCAGTGAGAGAGAAAGAAATAATTGAAGAAAGAAGAAGAAGAGAAGAGAGAGAGAGAGAGAGAGAGAGAGAGAATCAGTAAAGTAAGTAAGACCCTAGTTAGCAGAATTTAATAGTAAAACTCTATAACATTCAGGACACATTGGAAATATGTACCATAAGGTTTATCCACGTATGACCCTTAATGTCACTTTGCTATATCCGGTATCCTTAACAAGCTTTGGTAAAGGGGCGTCAAATGTGATAGCAACGACCCTTATATTGTTTAGGGGGTGTCATATAGGGGTGTAGATTGACTAGATTACCCTTTTCACCTTAAATCAACCAAAATCAAATCAATTTTTTTTTAAGCCTAATGATTCAAAAAAAAATCAAATCAGTTTTTTTTTCATCTTCTTCTTCATCTTCTCTTCTCCTCCATTTCCATTCTAACCATAAGCTCCATTAAAATCGATCGAAAATTTCATCGTGATTAATAGGTGATTCGCAACATTAATAATTGTTGATTGAAGTCTATATTCGAAAACCCATTTAGTATTTTTGTTGTGTTCAATTGAAGTGTATTCTCCATCAAAAATTGGAGTTTTAGGTTAAAAATCAAATTTTAGAATGATGCATTTTTTCTTTATACGGTTAGAATTGGTTATGTTACGAACCGTATCTATGCTTTACGGTTCGTAACAATTAAATAAATATCAAATACTAACCGTATGTTCTTGGTTCTCGAGAATTTTGGTCGATACTGTTGGTAATTTAAACAGATTACTTCTACCGTATTTTGTCCTGCATGTTAGTTTTTTTCCAAATCGCTCATATTTTCGAGTTAGTTACCAACCGTATCTACATACGGTTGAGGATGATATTAAAGTTACCAACCGTAATTAACCTACGGTTTGTAATAGAATAAATTTTGCCAACCGAATCGGTATTATTTCGGGTTTTCCCAAATTGAACCAGATTACGGTTGGTTTGGTAGCTTTGTTACCAACCAGTATCTCACATATACGGTTGGTAACCATAATTTACCAACCGTGAATCGTATTATTTCTGGGTTTTCCCAAATTGAACCGATTCACGGTTGGTTTGGTAGCCGTTACCAATCAGATCTCACATATACGGTTGGTAACCAGCTAATTACCAACCGTATGTTCTTCTGAAATTTTTAAAATTTTGATTTTTTTACATACTTTAGAGAATTTTAAGCAACAAAAAGCTAATGGAACTAGTACTTGTTTTCTCTATCATATAGAGATTCACCCACCTAAAATTTGCAACTGGAATCACTCATTTTGGTTGAGTGAATCAAAATCTAGGGTTTCACAAATATCACATAAGTTTTCTTCTCCTCAATTTTTTTTTTTTATAACTCTAAAAATCTGATTTTAGAGTTATAATACACTAATCTTGATTATCAAAACTAATCTTGATAATTAACACTAATCTTGATTATCATTACTAATCTTGATTATTAACAATAAGGGCTAATTAGTCATTTACATATTTTTATTGATAAGGGGCACTTGATTTTACTTCTAATGACCTTTTTTGACTTATTAGTTTGACGCCCCTCTACCTATTCATGACGCCCCTTTACCAAGCTTGATCCTTAAATATTCATACGTCATGATACCTTTGGGCACCAAGACCACCTTAATATCAGAATAAACGAGCCAATTTTTTTTTTTTTTTATCAGCTCGGGAAGTAAGAAGTAAGCAGTAAGCGACTATTTATTTTATCATTCACGAGTCTAGCCCCTTTTGAATGGTTACTTTGGTAATCCAATCCGACGGTTAAACTCCATCAGACATACATTACAAGGTCATATATGTAATACATACATGGCATATATTTTACATTTACAGTGGCATACAAAATTTGGACATGAATGAATAAAATGGCCAGCATATCATAGCTATCCAAAATTTCTGCTAGTATATTTGGTTGGACTTTCAAAACCACTAATCCATGCCTAGTTGTCTTTTTTTTTTTGATTGAAAGAGAGATATATTCAGAGAAGGAATGTACAAATTACAAGTCTACCAGAGGTAGGGAAAAGAAAGCAAAATTACATCAAAAAAATATTATCCCAATTAAGGACGGAATGAGAAAAATTCAAATGGAGTCCATGACCAGAAGTCAAGACCAAGCGAACAAGGGACTTAGCTTCAATACCTAAGTCTAAATCTGTTTGGTAAGTGTAATCTTCTTTGAAAGTTCTCGTTGTTCCTCTCATTCCGAGAGCCCAAGCTACAGCAGCAGGAATCATGTTCCATAGATCATTATTATGAGAAGCGAAGAGCCGGCACTTTGCAAGGTCAAAAAAGTCTCCGAAAAGCACCACGCCCAACTAGAAGGAGTGAGCATAGAAAAAACCACAAAGCAACCTTACAATGCGGCGAAAGAGGTGGTCAATGAGTTTTCGTTTGCATTTCCACAGAGAATACAAGAGTCATCCAGAATGATACCCTTTTTGAAAAGCATATCAATGGTATTAAGTTTACCATGAACACAACACCAAAAGAAGAAGGAAACCTTGGGAGGAATCCAAGAATTCCAAAGAAAAGTGTGAGGAAAGTCATCAGTACCAACACCTACAATAAGTCTTTCATAAAGAGTTTTATCAGAAAAAACTCCATTGTTACCTAATGACCATCTTCTTGTATCTGGTAAAGAATCCAAAGTAGGAGGAGAGGTACCAATTTGTAAAAACATGAGAGCCAGTTGATCGGTTTCAAAATCTGTAAGTCTCCTTTTAAAATCAAACACCCAATTATGACTTACTAAAATATGAGTTGCTATAGAAGTATATTTCTCTTTGGATAACTTGAATAAAGTTGGAAAAGTAACCATAAGTGGATTATCACCACACCATTTATCATACCAAAAAGAAATATTATTGGTACCATTATGCACTAGTTGTCTGGGACCTACTAAATGTTCACATTTAACTAGGACTCTATAAACATTGAGTGATTCTACACTCACAACGTTTTGCACAACGAAAGGATCATGTACAACTCAAAGAATCGCACCGCGTACAAAGCGAAAGGATCGGCGCCCTGGAGGGGAGCTAACAGGGGGTGGGCCATTATGTGGGGTCCACCAAAAAAATTGTGTCACTCTCTCTCCGCGGGACACCACCTCGGTACGTTTAGCATTTTTGATAAACATTTCATGACCAAGTCCTTTAGCAGACACGTCAAGAAAATTATATTCCCACTTTGTCGGTTGTATCACAACACCATTGTTCAAAGTTTCACCACCAAGATGGTTGGCAGCAAAAGATTAAATGTCTAAGTGACACCTCATCATCAGTCAAGAGCAAAGCAACAAAACCAATATAGTCTCACATTGTAGCCGGTCTTGAAACATTAGCAATATTCCCTTGTCTCAATGTTGTTTTGATATACTTGTCTAGCTTCAGTTTATACGCTTGATTAGATTGAATTAAGATACTACTTTGATTGTAATTTTTGAGGACCATATATTTCTTTACCCAATCTATACTGGTTGCTACTCATAAGGGATGGAATTTTCACAAACTTCAATTCTTGGGCAAGAGAATAAGAGAAGTCTCTCAAATATAAAAGAGTGATTTCCAGCTTTCCATCAAAGCTAATTACCACCACGTGTCATTAAGTTACTAACACAGGGATTAATAATTGACACCTGTAGTGCTTAAGTGCCTAATGCTGGACACATCATTACTTGGACCAACGGAAGAAAAATGAGGTGCGCAGAGATCCAAAATCAAACATCAAACTTCAATGATAGAAATTTGGCTATTGTCTTGATAAAAGTGGTCTGAGTTAGTTCCACAATTAAAAAAAAAAAAAAGGTGTTCGGAGGTTGCAACATAGACAGAGCTGCTGATCCTGGTTATTTGATTTCCGAATTGGGATTACATTTAGTAATATGAACCAGTTTAACCGTAAAATAACTGGAGTTGGATTTTTCTTTAAGGTCTGGATCAGATCGAAACCCGGCTATATATATGTCTATAGTTGGAATCAATAGAAATTCAAATTTCAAAATTCGACTTGCCTAACTTAAAACCTGATCTTTTGCCGTGGAATACGGGAGAAATATTTTATTTTATTTTTTATTTTCAGAATGAGGAATACCTTCTGAATCTCTCATCTTGTCCATTTTGAAGTTTTTTTTTTCCCAAACTGTTACTGTCAATCTTGAGCCACGATTTCGCTCCGAGCAAGGTTAATTTTAATATATTAAGACAAGTGAAGTGATGGAAAGAAAGAGTAATTAAGATCAGGAAGAAGACTAAAAGCAGCAGTAATGGCGTTCATGGTAGTCAAGCAGCTAATGCTAATATCGACCAGGAGAACATAGTCAGCAACATACTGAGTAGAGTCCCGGTGAAGTCGCTGATGCGATTCAAATGCGTGGCGAAACATTGGTGTGAGTTAATCCAACATCCCTACTTTATTAATTCACAAATTAACCAATTAGATCCACGTCAATGTCTTTTTATTGTTAAACAACGGGATAAGAATTATAAACAAGGTCCGCAGCACACAGACATCCAGTTTAAGAGACGACAAGTGAGTTTCTTGGTAGCTGACGGAAAAGGGAAGGTAACCTCAATGCATGTAACAAAATACATTGTTTATCTTGAATGTATTTTGTTACATGCATTTTGGCTATATGGAATTTCCTTTTCGAAGGAAAATTACTCGTTGACAAATCCACTCTGCACAGCCGCTAGAGTTACTTCTTTTCCTCCTAGAAACTTCCTCCTCTGCCTCCATGTTGTCTGGAAGTGCGGTAATAGCACCTCTTGATTCTAAATGTGCACTAGCAACTCTTCATTTTTTTTCTTTTTTTTTTGTGCAATGAATGAAGAAAGAAGCCCCATCATCTTCCTACCTGTGACTGAAACTCCCGGACTTTGTTCAAACTGAAATTTCTTAGAATGTTGCGTCTTGGAAAGGGCAAGGTCAGCTATAGTGTTTGGCAAACAAGTTCATTCCTACAAAACAACTGGCATACGGAGGTACCCACCCTACACCTTGTGACAACTAAGGGAGGAAAATGACCATGGGAAGTGTACCAACACATGTGCATCTTCACGCTCCCTACCACACTTGCCAACAGGCCTCTACATCTCAAATACAAGGTCAAGTAATAATATATAAGCCAAGGCAAGCCACTGTTTACCATAGAATTTCTAGTGCACTCCTACCAATTTCACCATTACTGGATGCCCACATTTCTACATCTAATAGTCTAGTTCAGGCCTCTACATCTAAACATCAGTTGCTTTGGTCTGAACATACCCTGACAACAAGCAGGCAAGCACTCTCTACCAGGCACCGGCATTCCACATTAAGCAATCCTCCCTAATGAGTGGCATCCGAATAAGCAGGCAAGACCTGCAAAAACAGAAGAAGATATTCTCAACCTTAACTCAGAATGAATTTTACGCAAGAGTTGGATATATATACTTTTTTATTTTAAATTTGGTAAAGAGTTTGCCACCTTTTCTAATCCAGACATCCCCTAAAAGCAAACTGGTCAGAAGCCAAACAGATAAGACTCCCCACAAGGCACGGGCATACTGTTTCAACAACTCTCCTTATGAATCTGTCATAGGAATAAAAAGGCAAGACCTGCAAAAAAACAAAAAAGATACTCCGACGCTCAAGTTAGAAACAAATTATGCATAACAAAGAAAACATTGAGTTAAGAGTTGAGAATTTACCTTTCGACCTCGTATGGAGTTAAATGCAGATGATTACTTTTTTATTTGAAAGAAAAATCTACGCCAGATGACTAGTTAAATGCATGATTCTTAAACTCTAACCAGAAAAATGGCGGAAACCTTGAACAAGAATGATAGATCTGCGACAAGCAAAACAAAAAACTCCGGCATTCTAGGAAAAAATTAGTGAAACTTTACCTACTGAATATGTTACGTCCCTGGAATAAGAAGAAGAATTGGCGAGACAGCGAGAAAGAAAGACAATTTAATGAAGTAATGAGAAGCAAAAAACCCAAAAATTGGTTATAGAGGAGAGAAAAAGAAGCTCACTAAGCTGTGTTCCGGTAGTTGCAGTTGAATTACATAGTATATAATATATTCCGAAGCTGCTCTGGTTGGTGAGACGTTCTTCATTTACCACACATCTTTCCAGCCTCTCTCAGTTCACGGAACCGAGTGATGCCAGCCTTTGCAACCTTTCAGTTCACTGGACTAAACGGTTGCCTGCCTTTGCCTTAGCAGCCTCACAGTTCACGGAACTGAGGGGTCTGCCTTTGGCGTCCGCTCAGTTCACGAAACTGAGCGTTGGCTTGGCTTTGACTTAGCAGCCGCTCAGTCCACGCAACCGAGCGGTGGCCTGGATTTCCCTAGTGGTAAATGAAGAACGTCAATACATAAGGGAACCGAAATTGACGGGAGTGCCTTCTGCGAGCAAACATAAGGAAAGTTCAATATATTTGGATGATATGACAGACATTAGATATCAGTCTAAGCAAATGAGGCAAGTACTCTGGAGTAAACATGTTAACTGTTGTATTATTCATCCCTATACGGGTCTATACATAGAGAGAGAGATAGTAGGTATAGCCCTAAGACACAACAAATCTGAACCATTAAACAAGGAATGAAAAACAAAGAGCGTTGATAAGTACAACATCAGACTATCAACATTACCAACATGGTGGGAAACTGTATGAGGGATATAACATGAAGCACAAGTAGTCATTTAACAACAACTTAATCGGTAAGTTTGGGGGTTCCTGTGTACAACGTTAACACCTAATAGCAAGTGAGGTCGTCTAAGAAATTAGTTGAAATCAAGCAAATTACTGTACAGGACATGTTAATCAAGTTCTTTACCATTCACTCTTATAGTCCAATTAGGAAAAAGATAAGGAACCGGATCTGATACCTAATAAGCACAACTTGTATATGTTTTTAAACAAGAAATAAAGATAACAAAGATAAGAGAAGCATGACAAGTAGAGCATGTCCTGAGAAAAATGAAGCAATCAACATGTGGAAATTAGTAATAACCTAGAACAACAATGAATCACACTTTTATTAAGAAGACGAGTACAGAAAATCAAGCAGAATAGTGGAAAACAAAGATTTGAAGGAACAAAAGAGTAAAGTTTAAGAGTAGTCACCATAATCCAAAGCAGCTAGAGCTATGGTTTGCTATGTCACGGATTTGATTTTCAGCAGCAGCAGCAGTAACCCTGTGAAGTAAAACGAAGATGATTCGTTAGATCTGAAATTCGTTTGGGAGAAATATCTTGAAAATGAGATAAATCAAGAAAAGATAATCATTAATCACCTCAGATTTCAAACTAGATAGAGCTGGCCATGGGGTTTGCTATTCTTTTGCAGCATCAACTCAATCTCTGAATCTCTCTTCTGTAGAAACCCAAACAAATGAAGAAGAAGAAGTGAGAGAGAGAAGATAATAATTGAAGATTGAGAAGAAGAAGAGAAAACAAAGAGAGAGAGAGTGTAAACTGTAAAGTAAGTAAGACTAGTCAAAGTCAAAATACCCGTGACTCTTTTTCTTTGAACAGTACGAACCTCTGTTTTTTTGACACTTTTACCCTTAAAAGTTTCCCGCCAATTTTGTGTTCCTAAAATTCAAAATGATCTGGGACATGTCTCCCTGGCTTTATTGGACATAGTAGTGGTCATGTAACAAAGAAGCTGCAATGTACAAACAAGTTTCTGATCTGATTGATCAGTTGGAAGATGCAAATTTAATTTTCAAGACAAGAATTCCATGGCATGGTCTGGATAGATTATTATGGACTTTAACAAGAGACGGCGGCTTCTCAGTAAAATCAGCATATCGGAAACTTCTAGAAATCAAACAAAACGGTGTAAATCCTTACAGTGCAGAAGAGGCAAAGTTTTGGAAAAAGTTATGGAACATTGACACTTTACCTAAGGTGAAACACTTTCTATGGAAATGTCTCACTGGCATAATTCCATCTAATGAAAGGATGTCCAGAGTGATGAATTACACCGGAGAAGTCTGTGGTATATGCAAGCAAGGACCTGAAACAACAAGGCATATTCTCATGGAGTGCAATTTCTCAAGAGTTGTGTGGTTTACAGTTCCAGGAGCACTGCATAGCATACAAAACAATGGAAGCACTGTGGAAACTTGGATTAGAAGCTGGTTTCAAGATGGGATGAACAATTTAGTGGAGGATTGGCTAGTTCAAATGGCCAACACAGCCCGGGAGATATGGAAAGCAAGATGTGATCATACATTTCAGAAGATAAATCCCAATCCATTTGGAATTATCAGAAGAGCGCAACTTTTGCATATGGGAATAGGAAAAATAATGAGAATGAAGCATCGGAAATCAGCAAGGACCCAGTAGTGCAGTCAATCTATTCCTCACTGGATTTCCCCTAGTGAACCATATATTTCGATCTGTTGTGACGCCTCATATAAAAAACTGCATAATATTAATCACTCAGGCATTGGTTTAATAATGCGAAATTTTGCAGGTACTTTCGAATATGGGAGATGTACCTACACAGATGAATATGTGAATCCGGAGAATGCTGAATGTGGTGGACTGCTACAAGCAATGGAATGGGCAGATAAGGAAGGAATACGACATGCGTACTTTGAACTTGATGCACAGTCAGTTGTTGAAGCGGTCAATGGAGATTACCACAAGGTAGCATGGGAGAATCAGACACTTATTCTAGATATGAAGTTTCTATTAAGTAGGAATCCATTATGGATATGCAAGTTTATTAGTAGGGAATGTAATAATCCAGCCGATAAAATGGCTAGACATGCGAGAGTTTTTAAAGTTTCAAACTCATGGATTTCGAATCCCCCAATTTCATTGCTTCTGCATTGGAAAAGGATAGATCATATGTAATCCAGTCCTCTTGATAATATAATTCCTTTTTAGTATCAAAAAAAAAAGTAACAAAGAGATATATTTTTCTTGGATGAAAAACCTTTTACCATTGTTGCACTTCATCATGTGCCTTATTATATAAGCTGGTTTAATTGGGGGGGGCCAAAAAATAATTAGGGGCCCTGACCATTTTATACCCACACCAAAAAATTTAGGAGGCTTCCAAAAAGTGGTGAAAATACTATTTTACCCATACTACTTAAAAATTTATTAACCCTAAATATAAGGCCAATTCATTTTCTAAAACCAAAATCAGAAAACTCTCCACCCCTCCCTTCCTCTCCCACCCGAGTTCTCCCCCTCTACTCCATTAACGACAAAAAAAAAAAAAAAAAAATCTTCGTCGATTAGAAAGTAAGTGACTAAAACCCACTTATGTTTTGATTTTTTTCTTGAGTTTTGATTGTGAAATTTAGTTCTCGAACCGATTTTTTGTAGTAGCAGAATTAGGGTCGTTACTATTTATGAGGTTATACCTTAACGACCCTTTAGGGTCGTTACTCTGTATGATGTTATACCCTAATGACCCTAATTCTGCATGTATACTCTATGAAAAATCGTTAATCTATATGATGTTTGTAGATGCATTTTACTACAAACTACATCCAAAGGATAGAAACGCAATACTCATCTCAAATGAAAGTAAACACTCCACAATGAACACAAGATATACGTGGTTCGGTATGATTACCTACGTCCACGGGGGTGAAAGGATGAATCTTATTACTTTGAAGTGTTACAAAGGTTTTGCTCTCCGTGGGATTTCCTTACAAGATGCACTTACTACTCACTTACTTCTTCTTAGTGTTCACTCGAGTTTCTCTCCTTCTCTCTCCCAAAATACAACCTAGTTTTCTTGAATACAAGTCCCTCTATTTATAGGAGAAGTTTTATACAACGAAATTAAGGTGTTGGTCATGTTACATCTATTTAGCAGTTCTGTGATCGGGCCGGTTCACGTCGTCTCATGTGGCCGATGTATCCTGACTCCTCGCCTATCCTTCGTTCGGGCCAATCTCTTAAGGTGCATTATTAACACGATGTCAACTATCTTTTACTGTCGTCCTTACGGTTATCCGATGTGACCCATTCTTTCTTATTCGTTTGACCATAGCTCCTCGTTTGACCCTCCATGCCTTATCTTGTCAGCTTTATCAGAAGTCTGGGTCAAGTCTTGTCCGACATCATTACGCCCTATCCACGTGGCTCCTTAAATCTCGCGCCCGGTAATTTTCGCTCTATACTTCGCGTGTCTTCGTATTTGGGTACACCGGTTCTAGGATGTTACCACCTGGATCTGTAGATAATTTACACCTACATTTATACCCCTTCTTTCGCTCGTGTAGCAGATACGAGTGGAATAAAGTCGTTTCAACCGCCACGTCCTCGTCCATGCCGCAGATCCCGCCATGCAGCGTCCCACTATCTCCACTTTATTACCTGTAACCGTTTTCATCGGTTACAACTTATTCTCTTTAAATAGCCCGCTCCTTTTTTCTTTTTCTTCTTCTTCACCACTTCTCACTCAGTCTTCCGCCATTGCAACCTCTTCTTCAAGATTTCTTCATTACTTTGCGCTTGAAAAACCCTAGCTTTCTTGTTTTTCTTCCTTCATCTCCTCCTCCCCGATTGTTACAGTAGCTGTTGTCGCCTCATCTTTTTTTGTTGAAAACCGAGCTTTGCATTATCTCTATTAATGGCTTCTTCTCCTTCCATGACTGAGAAAAGGTCTGTTGATGACGTTTTTTCCGAGTTTGATGCTCCTTACCTTGCTTCTCTATTTTTGCTTGAAAGTCCTTCTAGGTATGATGATCGCGCGATAAAATCTATTTTTGCTGATAGCTCTTCTTCTATTTCGTGCAGGTCCGAGAAAAGGGTGAAAGATCTCTCTGATGAAGAGTTCATTGAACAGCTGAAGGAGAAGTACGGTTTTCAAAATTACGAAGTGACCCTTCTCTCGGGCCGAAACGGTATCTTGAAGAAAACCGATATGAAGAAGCACGAGCAATCGGGTGATTGTGTGGTCATCACCCTGGGCCAACTGGATATGGGCCTTTGTCTTCCCTTATACAACCCTGATAGCCCATTTTATTACGAGATTCTGTCCCAGATTCGGCCTTCTCTTGCTTTAGCTCAATGGACTGGCAATACTTTTCGAATTATGAACGAGTGGACGGATCGCCGCGATAGTCATGGTTCTGATGCTGATTGGTCGACCTACAAGCCTGAGGACGCTCCAATGTATTCCGTTGCTAATTTCCTTGTCAACTATCGGGCCAGTACTACGAACTTGGGCGATCTTACTGGGTTTGCTGCTAGTCCTCATCGGGTCAAGGTTATGCCCGAGGGTGTTGAAAGGATGATGTTGGATGCCGATCCCATCGTCCAACCCTGCAACAAGCGACCCCGTCATTCTAATGATCCGATTTATCCCCGAGTTCCACTTCTTGTTCGAGGTTCAATTCTACATGGTGACTTCCCGTAGCCTACTTTTCCCGTCGAGCCCTATTCTTTCTGGGTGGTTAATGATGACAAGGCCGATAAGGTATGCGCTTTTCTTGATTTCTATCTTGTTAGCTTCGGGCGTCAACTGGTCATCTTTTTTTGTTTGAAAATTTCAGGTTGGTTCCACCAAGACTGTCGGATCTAGGAAGAGAGGTGCTTGCACAAGGGTTGAGGAAGACCAGGGGAAGGTAACAAACATAATGATTTTCTTACAAGTACATGTACTTGCCCCTGTTTTTTTCCTTCACATGTTCTGACGAGACACTTGTGCAGAAACACCCAAGGCACGATGATGATGACGCGGGCGATGTTGACCCCAATCCGCTTAGGCGTAATCCTACCAGAGGTAAGCAAATTGCTAAGCCACCGCCGAAAACGGGCCCAATCATTGATCTTTCCGATGAGGATGAGCTGTTTGGAGAGAATGTGTCGGGTGACAAAGGCGATGAACAAGGTATGGGTGACCAGCAGAAGCCCTCGGAGACGCCCGACGTAGAGAAGGTCATTACTGATGTACCGGTAGAGCTTCCTTGTGTGCCCGGACATCGAGGGATCGTCTTCTAGTGCTGAAACTTCCTTTACTGTCTCTGGCCCGATCATGAACTCCTTGGGTGCGCTTACTTCCTCCAACTTTGGGAAGTATACTTATGAAGAAATGTTGAATGATGTGCCCCGTTATGGCGACATCTCCCTGACACTTGACACTGTGGTGAACGACTCGTTTCTGTATGGTAATGCCCCGCTTCTAATTTTTGTTCTTAGTGTCGCTTATAATGCAAACTCGTTTTTTTGTGTTAGATTATGAACCGCGTACGCTTGGATGCCACCAATCACCTTCGAGATAAGCAGTTGATAGAGTCTCTCCAACTTCAACTTCAGAATGAGAAGGGTCGCGCGAACGAGCTGGAGATCAAACTTGCTGATGCTCAAGGTATATGATCATTCTTAACTTGTGTTGATTGAGTTTATCGTCGGGTATCCTTATTCCTATCCGAGGTATCTAGTATAGGTGTAGGCGCTACTTCAGATTTTAGGATTATGAAGAGAAAATGGGATATTGAGAAGGGTCTAGTGGAAAATCTTCGTCAACGAATGGCAAACAAAGATGACAAAATAGACCGTCAAACTGAGGAAATTGCAAGACTTGAGGACGAGTTAGAACAACGTCGCCGGTTTGATTATGATCTTGCCGAGATGGATAATTTACGGGCTCACTTGGGATCTTCTTAGCGCCTTGCTGCTGAAAAAGCTGCTTTAGCCACAAGTTTGGAGCAAAGGGTAGACGCTCTACAATTGCAGAATCGAGACCTTCACGAGGACCGCCGACGAATATTGAGAGATAAAGATGTGGTGGAGCGAGCTAATAGCGATTTACTGGGCCGAGTGAGTGAATTTGATAAAGTTATGGGCGATTTAGAGTGGAGTAGATCGCAGCTTACAGTGCTCCAAGCGTCGCGTAATCGGTTAATGGACGATTGGAATGAGCATAAGAAGTATTGCCCCAGTAACGAGTTCAGCAAGAAACACTATAACGAATTAACCATGAAGTTGTCCAAGGCCGAGGATGAGTTGTCCAAGTCGGTAGAGTCGCTTCAGTCGGTGTTGCCCGCCTGTCAGGTCTCTTAGACGATGTGTTGAGGCCGTTCTTTTAGATCTAGATTGAGCTTTATTCTTGCAAAAATGTTAAGTCGTACCCGATGAATAACATTCTATCTTTGTGATTTTGTAGCCGAGCAAAAACGCTCTCGGGAGCTGGATCTGGAGGTTCGCCGATTAAAACAGGCGGAGGTCGATTTGGGCTCCAAGTTAACTGAAGCCCTACATACATCCTGGATGAAGTAGAAAAACTAGATACATAACAAGGTTTGAAGCATGTAGAAGGCAATACTATATACACTTGAAATTGATAAAAAATAAGTTCAACAGTTTAGCAACAACTAAAACTTGACACTCCACTTTAATCTAATGGTTTAGGGGATATCGAATTAAAGAAAACTCAACAGATAATTACTTGGCATGCGTGCAACCTTACCTTTGATCGACTTCGAGAATATGCGTATTGCATTCATTTAAAAAACAAAACACTCGTGCTTAGGATTATATGGCAGTGAGACCCTTCAACATCCCATTAATGATTAAATATACAAAAGAATGAAAACTTACAAAAGTCGAAATAACTGAGCGAAACTACACATTTAGTCAATTGGTATGGCAAGAATATCATTCATGGTTCAGTATCATGAATCGTAGTCGTTGGCTTGTCTATTAGTCAAAACAATTTTTACAGGGGTTAAACAACAATAAATTCTTCAAAAAATAAAAGGGATGATAACAAACCTTTAGCTCCATGCCGGATGCCCTACCCATCTTCTCTGCTATATCTTCTTTCAAATCAATTCCACGCAGCTTCTTGAGTAAATTTCCAGAATATCCCATCGAGACTACAAGAAGCAAGAAGATGTGAAACAAAATCATGAGACATTTGCTAAGAGTAAATGGGATACCACCTTTACTGCAACATCGAGTATGACTGAATGGGATACCACCGTTACTGCAACATCAAGTATGACTGAATGAGATACCAGTACAACTTCTAAGTCACTGACCGTTTTCTCTAAGAGCATTCGCATATAGTACAACTTCTACATCGATTTGTTACCACTAAATCATACTTGTCTAAGTAAATAAAATTCAGTTATGTACTTTACCTAAAATCCCTTGTATTTAAATGCGTCTTTTAAGTGGTCCAATATATACGAGTAACCATCTTGATCGATGTAGGCAATTTCTCCTGTGTACAACCAACCATCTTCATCAACTATGGACTTTGTTGCATCGGCGTCATACGGTATCCTGGAAATGTTCTACATATATCAATAATCTATATTCAAATATTATATAGAAGAAAATATGAAAACCAATCACCCAAGAGCAGCGAGCAATATGTAAAAAAATAGAATAAACACTACTGAATACCGAGGATAACACAGAGAAATATGACAAACTTGGAATACAAAAGTTGTACAAGGAGACTATAACCTTGCTTCGTCCCAGATATTGGTGAAGATTACGAGGAAACACAATCCAACAAGAATGGAAGAGTAAAAACAAACATAACTATTTCATAAGTATGGTCACATCAATAGAATCCAATGTAATTTTAACAACATTGTTAGTTCATATTACCTTTTATAATGCCAGGTCCACGTAGCCATAGTTCACCACTTTTTCCTGGGGACAACATGAAGCAGTATCCCAATGCACAGCTTTATCTTGCACATTTGGAGCCAACAGCTTTATTGAAGTATAGTTTCGTAAATATTTAGTATTCAAACCACACATTCTTACAGCAGTGGGACTCAACTCAGTTATTCCATACCTCTGAAAATGATAAACTCATGTATAAACGTATATATCTAAGCAAATAAGGATGCATTCTCATCAAATAAGGATGCATTACTAGGGAAAGATATTTCACCTGAAAAAAATCAATACGAGAAGCTCGGATTTAAAACCCTGTAGCGTCTTATGACTTAAAGGAGTATCCTAATGCACAACTTGGATCCAGTCATACCATAGCCCTAAAAATAAGACATCATAAAATTAACAGACGTATACCTCCAAATACATATATGAATTCCAGCAACCATGCTTAAACAAGAGTCTCACTTTCTTGTACAATTTCTGTCGAGCAACAATCTCAAATTCGATAAACGAATATTCCAAAATCTTGGGGAGAATATTGATCAATTTGTTTACCTGTTGGGACATAATAATAGGTCCTTAAGTTTCAAGCATTTTTTCAGCTTTCATCATGGTGACTTTTGTCATAAACTTTTGCACTGCAGCCTTTTGTTATAACAAAATTAAAAAAACACAAACTTTAGATTAAAAAAAAAGTAAAATTAATATTGAAAGAACGAAATAGAAAATCAAAATTTGAGAGATTATTACCCAAAGATCCATTCAGCACGAACTTAAGGACCAATTCTGAATCAGGTAAATCTCTTCCATCTATCTATAATTTTTTTTGCTTTGCTGATCTAAAAGAGAAAAAATTACATGTAGATCCATAGGTGATTCTTGGATCATTGAAACTGTAAGGATGGTGGTTCCCAGGTGTTGAAGAAAATTTGAACAAGATTTCAAGCAAGATCAACTAGCTTCGCTGAGTAGGCGTTGTCATTGGTAAAGAGGATGGATGCGGCTCCAAGTGCTGCTGCCATTTCTCCATCTAGATCATGTTTTACTAATTTATCTCCATATACAGGCACATGATCCAAATCTTCCGGTATTTTCCAGCAATATTCTGATGAAGTTGAGGAGTTCGAAGCCACACCCACGACCCACCTGAATTAACCATCAAAAGACATAACTAAATATTAGTTTCATGGATCTTTAAAACTAAAGATAAAAATTAAATTTTCTTAATCATATATATATGATTCAAAAAAATCAGTTCAATATAAGCATTAAACCGATATATGAAAAAGTAAAAATAAATTATATGGGGTCTCAGGCTTTTCTTGACTAGTTTACTTACAATACTTACTCCTGTCATAGTCCCAACCACCTGATTCAGTGTGATTTCCTCCAGGAAACACCTACGTTTTTAGGATACCCTAAAGCAGCAACAAAACATATCATAAGCTTCAGTCCACAAAATGTATTGACTAACAAATAGGCAAATCCAGTCTAACTTTGTCTGCCTCTCAACCAGTCTAAATCAATGTAGTTGCTAAAATAACTGACTGAAAAAAGATAACAAAAAGGTGAGAACCAGTTACCTTGCCAAACCTTTGTTCGGGAACGACAAAGTTAAAAATTGCCTTGAGACCAGGTGCAGGCTCACCGATTGAAACAGTTTCAAAGAGCTGAAAGTGCCAAGATAAATCATGTACATTGATAGATTTTACAAAGATAACAGAGAAACTAATTCATATTGGTGAACTTGTTATGTGGTAGACTGTTACATATGTGTACAGCTACAAGAAAGTAAACATCAGTAAACTATTTCTAGAAAACGACTTACCCTAGAGTTTGTGTCAACTTTGACGTTAATTGTGATGTTCTTCTTTTTCAGCTGAGTGTTAACATCATCTATAAACAACTCATCTTTCTTGATTCCAGTAGAAGTGATTGCATGCAGAATAAAACAATGAAACAAAAGAAATGAGTGACAGAAAATAAACAAAAATATGCTAGATTGGTTATATAAAAGCCTAAAGGCCCAGACATTCATGAAGGCCAGAAGACGACAAGCAGATAGCTTTACTAACTTA
Organism: Papaver bracteatum; assembly: GCA_023529315.1. Lineage (NCBI taxonomy): Eukaryota > Viridiplantae > Streptophyta > Magnoliopsida > Ranunculales > Papaveraceae > Papaver > Papaver bracteatum. Next base: position 31,193 of record JAJJWX010004741.1, on the reverse strand, counting down.
TTATGTTAATTTCTCTAAGCTTCAAAATCAAATCCTCGACTAAACTAAGTCAAATTATTGCATCTATAGTCTTCTCAACTTACAAACTGAATTACAAAGCACTTACAAATACTCAACAATCTGTGTATGGAAAACTAGAGTACACGTATCACATTCACATTATACAGTTATCCAAAACCGAATGAAAAAACAAAACAAGACATACAAAGAAGGATCTAGGCTTCAATAAGATTTCTGAAGGTTACTAGCAATATAATAAACACAAGGAGCCAGGATGATAAACCGTAATTCAAGAATAAGTCATCATACTAAATGTAATACCATACCATTTCATAAGAAGAGGCATGTCAAAACCAGATACATCAATCAAATACAAATCCACAAACCTTGCATTCAAGATATAGGCGTAACAAAACAAAAACAACAAAATACAAGAGAAGAAAAACCTAACACAATCTGTATAAACGAAATCACATTATCAAAACCGTCATTTATCAACAAAAATAAGTATTGATGAAGAAAGAAAAATCATATTAATTAAAAGAATTGCAATCAAAATGACCAGCATCTGCTACCACCAACAAAATTACCCACACCATTAACACCTTCCCTAACAAAACCATCAACACTACAAACAAATAGTTAAAACACCACAAAACTGAAATCAAAAGAAATCCATGCTTTAAAACTCCATCAAATAGTAAACGGAAAGAAAAATTGCAAAATCTTTACAAAATACTACCTAAGAAAAATCAAGCAATGATAAGTAAAAAGATTAGGGTTTATACCTGGTGAAATCTTCTTCTCGGACTCTCATCTCTGTCGAATACGAGACGAGGGTTTGCTTTGGTTCAGGAGAAAAGTTAATTCCATCTAGGGTTACAAAATTATGGGATATAAAATTCTGATTCTGAGATGGATTTTGATTCAAAGATGTGTTTCAGAATCATGCTTGATTCGGTGAAGTTTTATGGATATGCAGGATATTAATCCAGGGTTACAAAAGAGGGATTCTTTCCGATCTGGTACATGGGTTTTGATTTTGAGATTGGGGTAGGCTTACTCTTTGGTTTGTGAGAGTTGGATCTGTGAGATTTTCAAAAGAAAGTTTTAGAGGAAGATAAGAAACATTGAACGAGTCTGCAAAATATCTGAGAATTGGTGTTTGTGATAATGATAAATAAGTAAAAAAACAATATTAATTCTATAAAAACCTTGAAAAAATACAAATTAGAATAACCCTAGGATCTCAACCTATATCAACGGTGCACAAATTATGCTCAATTATTATGATTTAATTTATAAATGAAGCAACGAATATTTTATTTTGCAACGTATACTTACGTTGCTTAGTTTGCAACATTTATATCCGTTGCACATCAGAATATTCTGGCGTTGAAAAAATCAGGATATGGTGTAGTGTGTCCCTGTCCGTTTGCTGGGACATCCTTAGCCGAGAATGAAATGGGCAGCGTCATCCAAGGTTCCATTGGAAGGGACTTGGCTACGCTAAATATTTCTTTACCTTCACGATCCCTTTTATGGATCCTAGTGGTGATTACTGGGCCTAGGGTGTAATTTAGCATAGCCGAATGTAAAATGGTACTCACGAACCGATCTACTTCTATCGATCACGGACTTGATGAACTAGTGCATCGGGTGTTGCTTCCGGCCAAGGGTGTCGGACATACTTCGACCCTCAAATATCCATCACGGATGAGGTCTTTGAACAAGATCTTTCACTTCTCGATAGTTGTTGGTGGAATGGCCCCTATACCGATGGTAGTGACAATATTCGGGATGATCTCGGGTCTCTTGGAACTGTACCCCCCTCGATGTTGGGTAGTTGATGTCGTTTCTCTTCTCAACTTCCTTGAACACCTCTTCCAAAGAAGCGTTTAGAGGGTATACGATCGGCTTCGCTTTGGTTTCTTCCTTTGGCCATCCATTTCCTCTTCTTACTGATCCTCGGGGCGTCCGATCTCTTTTCTCGGTCGCCCGATATGGTCGTCCATGACCGTTTTAGTTTCGGTACCAACTTCAAGATCGGCTTCTTGTACTCCTCTATCTCTTGATTCGGCTGAATTTCTTCCAGGCGATGTAGTGTTCTTGCATTCTTCTCATCTCCTTTAAGGTTTTAGTTTTTTCTAAAACATGGCAATCCGATGGGGTCCGATCTCCCCAACGCGTTTTCATACCCAAAGATGGCTTGATCCTCCGGTATCTTCCCAATTTCGCATACGCTTCCTCCACCATCGGTCACGGTTCTCAAGGGCTCTCAATCTTGGGGCGAGAGTAAACAATTGTTCATTCTTGGCCGAGGTCGATCGTTATGCATGTAGGTCTTAAGGAAGGCCTCGACTAGCGCATCGTACCCGTTAATCGAACCAGTGTGAGCGAATAAAACCAATCTCGCGCCGCCCTCCAAACTAGCCGGAAAGAATTTGCACATAACTACCGGGTTGTTTCTCCATTGGATCAGTGACATGGTATACATCTTAAGATGCTCGACGCATCGCCTCCCATCAAATCTAGAGGGAATGAAGGTAAAGTACACTTGGGTGGGAACGACATTTGTTCCAGCTTCTTGAGAGAAAGGCGTTTTCTCGGCTTCACTCATAATCTCGGCCAACTTATTTTCTTCGCTTCCGCCCGAGAGTTCCTTGATTTTTGCTTCCAACTCCTTAAGCTTGGCTTTAGTTGTGCGATCTTGTCGCTCATCCCTTCCTCGCCTTTCTTCGTCTTGGTGACTAATCCTCGTGGTCCATATCTCTCGCGTGGGGTACCGGAGGTAATGGTGGATGACCTGACTGATCGGGCTGATTAAGGTTACTTGGCCCCATCATGGGTGGTGAGTGACCGGATCGTCCGCGATAACCCGATGTCCCTCGGCTGGACGACCCTCTTGATATGGTCCGTTGGTTCCTCAGCTGGTAGTTCTCATACTCCAAGGCTAGATTCCGCTGCTGGAGTTCCCTTAGTTCCGCTTCTTGTCTCCTCTGACTCTCCAAAATGGCCAACAACGTCGGGTCCGTACTTTCATCACCGGAATGTCCATTGGGTTGGTGTGGCCGAGGCTGTAATGGTGCAGATGTGGATGGTGGGGGTAGTATTGGGTTGGTTACACGATCGACCGCGTGAACAGTTGTCGGGCCGATGTTACTTGCTGCTGTCGCTACTTGGTGAATATGCCTAAGACGCTCTTGTTCCCTTCCCAAAGCTTTCTCGTACTCAACTTGTCGCCTCGCTCTTTGCCTCTAAGCTTGCGCGCAAGTGCTTCCTCATCGTCACGATTAATGGCTGTGAGTCCATCGATTTGGTCAACTCTTCTCTGAGTCAATATAACTTGGTCCAGAGGTAGAGTGTTATCGTCTCGCCCCAAATATACTTCCTCATATACAACATGCATTCCTCGCGCAGCTGCATGAGACTCCCCGGGAGGTGGTTGTCGACTGTCTTCTTGCCTTAGCCTCGTTATCCCTGCCTGCATGCTGCTGCTAGTGACTGTACGATTCCTTAATATCCTAATCGTCCCTGAAGTGCTAGCCATCGGTCATGTCGCGTGATAAGCCAAGTATCGCCCGTCCCTATGTCAAGAATACGAAAAAGAACCCTTACTTTGACCTGATTTTCAAATAAAAATTTCGGACATAAGGAAAAAAGTTCGATTGTACCGATCACGCCATCATACCGTGTAAGATCTACTTCAATTGTTAGGTGGGTTCTCCCCCTCTACCCTATTTTGTCCCTATGATGAATCTGTGGTGACCTCACTTCCCATCGCTATCACTCCGCATTTACGCCGCTCTATGTACTCGACCTATGCATTTAAGTTAGTTTTGTCCTTTATTCTACATGTTCCAAATCATTGATCTTATGCACATGATGCTTAGAAAAAGTACGGCAAGTAACCCTAGAATCAAATCAAACTTGTATCAGCCTTCACTTTCTCGAGATCTAATTATGAACTCTCCGACGACTTATGCTACGCCACTTGCTAAAAATTCTATACGGTTGACATGTTTATCGCATGATGAAACAACTGGCAAGTTTAAAACTTTTGGTTATTCCGAGCACCCGACTTCATGCCGTAGCTAAAAACAACTCGTTTAACGCTAACAATTATACAACTATCAAGAACAAACAGTCATCCTTTCAACAGATTCTTCACATAGCTTCTAACCCGAACTGTTAGTCAGCTGATCTCGTGAAGTCTCTCTCGCATGATCAAACTGTTGAAGATGTTAAGAAGACGCTCTACATCGCTCGTCTTTGAATTAAATGACTCAAACAACCGTTATTTCGCCAACAGAGTTCATCATAGCTTCAACTTCAACACGTTAATCGTGTATTGAGGAGTCATGATCGTCTCTGAAGGTTTTTACGGCAAGGTATCCGGAGATCTTAGTCGTGTCCCCTTAGTCGGCGCCAAAATGTAGATGCATTTTACTACAAACTACATCCAAAGGATAGAAACGCAATACTCATCTCAAATGAAAGTAAACACTCCACAATGAACACAAGATATAGGTGTTTCGGTATGATTACCTACGTCCACGGGGGTGAAAGGATGAATCTTATTACTTTGAAGTGTTACAAAGGTGTTGCTCTCCGTGGGATTTCCTTACAAGATGCACTTACTACTCACTCACTTCTTCTTAGTGTTCACTCGAGTTTCTCTCCTTCTCTCTCCCAAAATACAACCTAGTTTTCTTGAATACAAGTCCCTCTATTTATAGGAGAAGTTCTATACAACGAAATTAAGGTGTTGGTCATGTTACATCTAGTTAGCGGTTAAACGATCGGTAGGTTCACGTCGTCTCATGTGGCCGATGTATCCCGACTCTCGCCTATCCTTCGTTCGGGCCAATCTCTTTAGGTGCATTATTAACACGATGTCGCCTATCTTTTTTACCGTCGTCCTTACGGTTATCCGATGTGACCCGTTCTTTTCTTATTCGTTTGACCATAGCTCCTCGTTTGACCCGCCACGCCTTATCTTGTCAGCTTTATCAGAAGTCTGGGTCAAGTCTTGTCCGACATCATTACGCCCGATCCACGTGGCTCCTTAAATCTCGCGCCCGGTAATCTTCGCTCTATACTTCGCGTCTCTTCGTATTTGGGTACACCGGTTCTAGGATGTTTCCACCTGGATCTGTAGATAATTTACACCTACAATGTTCTAATGAACGACCCTAATTCTGCTACTAGAATTTTTTTTCCCTACATTTGGGTCGTTACCTCTGTAACTGAATCTATTGACGACCCTAATTCTGCTAAGAACAGTCTCTCTGTCTTAAAAAATTGTAGTGTCGTCAATATATATAAGTGAGTCGTCATTGAACTCTTTTGGTTTAGAATAGAGTCGTTACCCATATATAGTAACAAATGACGACCATAGTTGCAAACAAAAATACTCACTATCCAAAATATTGATAGGGTCGTCAATTTGTATCACACTACCCTAACGATTTTTTCATAATCTGGGGCAAACAAATGTAGTAGCAGAATTAGGGTCGTTACTATTTATGATGTTATACCCTAACGACCCTAATTCTGCATGTATACTCTATGAAAAATCGTTATTGGTAGTGTCAGTAAAGTGACGACATAGGAGAGTCGTTTGGGTATACACCCCGTAATTACACTAGAGTTGTTCCATGGTGTGGATGATTCACCACTGAAAAATCAAATTTAATCTTACCATTATCACAATCATGTTTGTTATTTGAATGTTCACCAACATCATTTCCTACACTAGAATCATTCATTTCAAATAACCCAATTTTTTCCCCAAAAAACACTACTTCTCCTTCCCCACAACACAAAAACACATTTTTTTTCTTTAATTCAAAAATTTACCCAAAATCTGATTTTAATCTAACCTTACTACTTAACATCTTAATTAACTAATTAAATTTAATTAACACTAATGACTTAGGGTATTTTTGCCATTTCAAAAAAAATAGGAAAAGGGATAACCCAAAAAAATTATTTCATGTCCCTTTTTGTCCTGTAGTGCAGGGCCCTAATTGTTTTTTGGGGGCCCAATTAAATCAGTTATTATAAATGTATTTTTCAACGTATATTTTGAGGTGGAAAACCAACCCTGCAAGGGCGTTGCGGTAGATGGTTCGTCAATTGAACCCTGCATCGTCGCCTGAAGAACGCTAGCTTTAAATTTCCAAATATCTCACACACATATTTCTAGTTCTGGCTAGCGGAATAAATGCATTTTACTAACAGAAAATTGGCCCTTTATAATGTCAAAAAAAATAAATCAGTATCAAACTGTCACACAACTCATCACACAAGAACAAAAACACAATTGGATGATTTTAGCATGCTATCATCGCTCTCAAATTTACATCACATCTCCTAGTTCTGAGAAGTCTATTGAACAATTCTTTGGTCTTAAGTCATCAACTGACCACCCTACTTGAAGATGATCGAAACGAGCCTGGGATAGAATCTGATGACGCATCTGCGAGATTCCCTGCATTTTTGATGCTCTTAGTCTCACCACCAAGATAATCTGTCAAGACCTTCTTTACTCCAAACCCACGGTGATATGGCTTGGTGCTGTTCGGGACTCTGCCATTTGCAGGGCTAACCATAGGTGCTGGTGAGAAACACGGAGTGGTATAAGCCGTTACATAGGGAGTAGTGCTCGAGACAGGAGCAGAAGAAGAATGTGGAATGGAAACCTTCTTGTGAGCAATCACACTGATGGAAGGAACTGATGATAACTGGGCTGAATTCTTGGACAAGTCGTCTACATACAGAACATCATCGATACGAGCTACAATGTTAAATGCCAGGCTCTCAAGAACCCGTGAGTAGCTCTCCAGAATAGATTTCCCAACATCCTGTAAGAGTTTAAAGTTTCAGATTCTTTGGAGCAGAGAAACATTTCGGATTAGTTCATTCAACTAAAATTTAAGCATGAAAAAGAAACCTTATTGAACTGGATCTTGCTCATATCCAAGGTAGTCTGTGAAAGACCAGGGAACTGCTGCTTCAGGCAAAGCAAGAGGCTTTCAGCTCTGTTTGCAAGCAATTCCCTCTTATCTCCGTCACCCATCAAGTCTTTAACCATTTCCCAAGACGATTTTGGTGTGGACCGGGTAGTGTTGTTTGCAGTTCTCGAGTTTGTTCTTCGTCGCCACACATAAATGGAGGCTTCAACCCGATTAGCAATCTCTAGAGCCTGGTGCTCTGGCGTTAGATCGAGACAATTGAGAAGGCATTCTGGGGAAAACTGATCTGACGTGATATAACGGTAGATGACATCTCCTAAGCTGGTTCGCCCATTCTGATATACACAAATCAAACATTCAAATTTAGACTCGAGGTTACTATACTTCGCCCCATACAACCAACAGTGGGAACCGACGATTACAAGTGAGATCCGTATTACCTTTGGAAGAGCTTCTAAGAATGATTCGGGCACTTCCATTTCGGCTAAAGCAATGCTGTTAATGGCCATGACAGCTTTAAGGATTTGGGTCGTGCAATCACGCTTATGCTGCAAGTGTTTCCGTGAACTTTCCTGGAGACCTCCCAGTGGTACACGAGGTACAGGTAGCCACCACTTCTCCTCTTGGCGCTGCAAGGGTTTACGGAAAGAGGCTGAGCCATCAGCATCTGGAGCTTCAATACCTTTGTCAACATACCAGAATTCCGTGTCTCTAAAGCTGTCTAGTATTTCCTGTCGGAGATAATAAAAAGTTTCAACAAACAGTTCCTGCCTAAATTTGGAAAACAAAATAACAAAGAGGGTGATGAACCTTACAAGAAGCATGTTATCCAGTTTGCGAAGAGCTGGAAGATTGATAGAAATATCAGACCGGGGTCTGCAAGTCATGACCTGTGTCATAAATGGAAAACATTTACAATTAGATAAGAAAGTCATGAAGCTCATCCAAATGCCCATCCTAAATTTCAGTTACTCAGACATTGACACTAACAAGCGTTACCTAAAGTTTCAAAATGCACTGGGGAAATGTGATGAGAATTAGCTAAATTGTGATCTAATTATTAGTGCTTCAAGATGCTATGTTGACGATAAATTTGTAGATTCTAGTGGTCAGGAATACCTCAAGCTTGGTTCCATCAGGAAATGTTTGCCAGGACGGTATCAATTCGACAATGTGGTCACTGACACATACAAGGCATTCCATTTCTCTCTGCCACATTGATTTCTTTTCAGGTGATACGGGTTCTAATCTCCACAGCTGCCCAAAGAGGGTAGCTAAAATTGAACAAAACACAGAAGAAAACAATTTCAAATTAAGTTGTTGTTGTTAATTAAGAAAACAAGATGCAATTAAGAGGAACATTGGTTAACTTAAGCAATGGTAGTACCGCAGAGATTGGTAATTGCGTTTGAAATAGCTAAAGCAGTGCAAACCCCTTTACCGGAACCAGACATGTCTTCACCAAGTAACAATTTTGAGAACCTCTCCTTCATCATCTCAATTTCTAAGAAACAAGAAGAAAAATCATTCAGTTAGAAAACGAAATTGGGGTGGAAATGAAAAAAAACAAGAGTTAAATTAAATGGGTACCGACCGGAAATCCTGTCGTTAGAGACTTGTTTCTCTAGTTTAATACAAGTATCTACATTCTCTATTGCTGCAACATCCAAATGGGGTTTCTCACCGTCACCATCTTTGATGACATCATCAGTGCTAGTAGTAGAGGTTTTGTTGTTAACAGGCCAGTCCAACTGTGGCGGCGGAGAAGAACACGACTCTTCTGAGCTACTACTGCTGCTGCTAGTGTGGTTCCGGCGGTCCTCATTAGATGTAGATGGTGATTCAGATGATACGGAACACTCTTCTTCTTCTACTTGAATTTCAATTTCCTCTTCATCTTCTCGAATAATCAAAGACGACAGGCTCAAATTTCTCATGTCTTCTTCTTCTTGTATTTGCCTTTGATTATTGTTGTCAGCTGCTAAACAAGTAGTCCCCATTAGAAGGCAATTGTTGTTGTTGTTGTAAACCTGTGTATAACACAGTAGCAGATAGACAAACCCCCTTAAATATCAAGTAGGATTCACAGATTCCAAATAAAAATAAAAATGAAACAGTAAAGAATCAGTGGAGGTGGTTAATGGGATGTTGCAATCAATCAATTGAATTAGTTAATTAGTGGGTAAAGAGAAAGGCTCCTGTTAACAAACAAATTAGGTTTTGATGGATGGAGTAAACTTGATAGAACGGGGTGGGTTTTGTTTTGTTTATATATATATATATATATATTAAATTTTGAAAATGGAGTGAGGTTGAAGGTTGATGATGATTACCAAGTTACCTAGAGAGAGAGAGAAAGGAAGTTTGCTTTAGTGATTAGTAACACTCACATGATTTTTGTGAGGAGGGAAGGTTGCTGCTCTTGTTATGATGATGGGGAGCGTTTTCTTCTTTCTTAGTCTTTTATCTTTTATCTTTTATCTTCTTCTTCTCCTTTTCTCTAGTCTACCACCATTAGTTGCTCTCTGTATTGCTTCAGATTAGTATAGTCTATCTGTAGTGGTTTTGTTTATTGTGCCACACTCCTCCTCTACTTACTGTCTGTTTTGTCTGCTCCGGTATGAATCGAACAAGTCTGATTGAAAAGAAAAGAGATGGTGAACTGAACTAGGAGGCTTAGTTCAGAATCGATTGATGATATGGTACTACAAACAAACAAAGAAACAGAGCTCGAGTATTACTGGTATTTAAATAATAGGACCAATTTTAAATATTTTCAAACAAACAAATAGAGACCAAAATATTCGTGGAATCCGTTTGAAAATTAAACAAACTCCAACGGCAAGTGACGGATCTGCTCTTTTCGTTTTGATATCGTATTTGTTTGTTTTTTTATTCTTCAACTTAAACACACCTCCCACGAATTAAATGGAGACACGTACAACATGGTGTCTTATCTCTTTGTAAATCTGAGATTATTATTTTACTTTTTCAACGGGAAGATAAACAATTTCCCCCCCACCCTTTATTATCAGTCCGTTGCTAAGTTAACTCATTGCTTGCCAAACCAAAAAGGCAATGCAACTAACTGGATGGATCACCACCTCATCATGTTCAAGTCTTTCACGAGATAATCCACTCACTGGAGCCAAAAAAAAACAACCACCAGTCATGTATATACGATGACCTTGACAAACTAGGTGCAGCTAGCAAAAGTAAGTATTCAAATTCAAAATTTTGTTTGTCAAAGAATCAAAGAAATGTGAAGAATAAAAATGTTCTAGTATGCCTTCAAAGAAAGAGGAACAAAATGGATGGTGGTGTATCATTAACTATTATAGATGGGATACAAAAGACAACTAGATACTACCAGAGGCGCAGGCAGTGTTCTCAATGTGTTAGTAGTTTGTTGAGCCGAGCTGCATTCCTTTCCATTCCCAAATGAGGAATGCACACCTCAATATGCCATGCCTGCCTCATCTCTAATCTCCGTCAAAATGGAATTCTTCTAACCAATTAAAAAAGCCTTAGTTTCATTAAAAGACTCCATATCTCTAACCACATACGATACGAGTAAATGAAACAAAACAAAAAACTAAAATGGCAAGACACGCCACCATTACAAACGTACCCTCAACGGCCACTACTGTATTAGTGGCTTCATCATCATATAGTAATGATATAATATTATGTGAGTGGAATGCCCGGGGATTATTATGTTATGTTATGTTATGTTGTTTCTTGAGTTTTGAAACCACCTTCCTTCTTTCTAACTCACCAAAAAAATAATAAAGCAGCTAACAACATCATGAATATTTTTAGTAATACTAGCCGTTTGTGATATGCTATATGCTCCCCACCTAAAAGTTACTTAGATAGTTAATAATCATCTTCATGACTACTTTATGATGCAAGCAAGAGGGGGTAAATGGTCCTCCTGAATGCCTGGGAATCATTCCTACCTGCCTTTACCAACAACTTCCTTTCTCCTTTTAACGAAAGCAAGCTAGCTGCAGGTTTCAAAATTCTCAACCAATATTTATTGACTTGTAGTAAAAAACAACATTATCCGATTGTTTACTATGAGTCTGTGACCCCTTTTTCTTTTGCCGCTCATTTGGACAGCAAAAGTCTACAGTCAACTACATTGGGATGTGCCATTAATCTTTTATATGTAATAAAAGGAGGATTAAGGATTTTGTGTGATTACAATTTAGATAATGGGCTTGCTTATTTCCTACCTACTTCATACCTAGTGCATAAAGTAAGTAAGTAACTAAAGTCCGACCACTTCAATTACCAAAAATGAATGAAAAATAAAAGAAGGAGACATATCATAGCACCATGGTTTTGTAATTTGTAGCATTAGCAACATAACAGGGTAAAGAATTAGTGTTACGGGCTGGTCTGGGCTCATGGCACTTAAATCCGGCCCATCATCTCATCTCAGTTGTTTGTTCTTACCATAAATATCAAATATATGTGTCAACATATCATTTGTACCCCATGTCCCCTTCAAAAAACGCCCCCATCAAAATATTTCTCAAGGATTTTGGACACACAATGGGTGGAATTCGACATTGGAGAGTGTCTATGAAGGTTGGATTTCAATTTGATGAAGGATGCCGTTCACTAGAGAGGGGAGATGTCAAAAGAATAATGAGGGATGCCGATATTGATGGAGATATATTGAGCACGATCATGAGACAATGATGGTGAGGGTACGGGATCTCAAACAGAAGGCTTCTAATTGCCTAAAGCAGTGGCGGAGCGAGAAAAAAATTTCCAGGGGGCTAAAATAAATTTGTAAGAATATAGGGATTTTTAGTAGGCTAAAATACCATATATGGTGGACTAAATACACAATATAAATTAAAACAAAGGGTTTTTCTGCAGTTTTGGGAATTTAGGGGGGCTAGAGCCAGGGTTAGTCAACCCGCTACTAATCCCAATGTTCGAATCATTCCCCTCTCAACCATTAAGATTGTGTCACCTCATGTCCCAAATTTGGACAAGGCCCTCTGTCCCAACTGTAGGCACTCCGTTAAAGTTCAGACAACCTTAAATTCAACTGACAAGCTTATGAGAACCATTGTTATTGCATTCAAGTTGTGTGATTTCTTATTAAACTCAGAACTTGTCAAACAGTGTCACCAATTTCTACATATTGGAACTCTGACTTCTCAAACAAGGTTGAAAAAGATGATAACCTAGGATGCAATCTTGAAAATCCGTTGGACATCCATACCCGTTAGATTAATGGGGTTTATAGTTTCTAGAAAATATATAGATGGTTTTGGAATTTTTAAGGTGTTTGCTTGGAGTGTTGTCCGTGACACTTCTATATTTATATACGTATATAAGATGTGTAGGTTCTATAAGAAGTCATCTATATTGGCTTTATTTTTTCACTATAAAATTTCTAACTAACAAAAATCCATTGGATGCAAATCCGTTGGATGTTGGATTGAGAGAGTAAAAAATCAGATGGGTTTTTAAAAAAAAGAAGTAGAATCATTGAGAGAGTAAAGTTAGAGAAGACGAAGAAGAAAAACATGGAAAAAATTTTTGAGTTCACTAAGCTTGAGTATTCAAGTGATGATAGATCCTCTGAATCTTCATCTCCTTCCTCTCCTAGAGTATTCGTTAATCTTCACAATGATCTGGATATGAGTTATTTCTTAGATGGTGATTGTATTCTTCCCCAAACTCAATCTCAAGATGAAAACGATGGATTTTACCAACCACAACCGGAGGAAGAGTATTTGGGTACCCAGGTACGCTTCAAACTCAAATAATGTTGGTTGAATTGATCCAAAATTTCAAAAAAATGTAATTTTTTTAAATAGATTTGGGCTAAGTCAAAGGAGTTCGGTTACCTTATGCGAAGAACATGTAACCGAACACATATGAAATTGTAGTTCGGTTACTTTTTCCAAAGACGCTGGTAACCGAACTCGCTTTTAATGGAGGTTTTTAGTTGTTCGGTTAATAGACATGTTACCGAACTTTGTTTATAGGATTTACAGAGTTATGTTCGGTTTGCCCGCAATTTTGCCGAATTTTAGGGTCTAGAAGTACAGTTGGTTCGCAACCAAATATGTAACCGAACTTTACGTATAATTAAGATTTTACCAAGTGCACTAAGTTCGGTTGGTTCGCAAATTATAACCCAACCAAATTTCTAACCAAACTTCACGCAAAAAAAAAAAGATTATACCAAATGCAAGAAGTTCGGTTGGTTCGCAAACTATAACCCAACCAAATATGTAACCGAACTTTACTTCTAATTAAGATTTTACCAAGTGTACTAAGTTCGGTTGGTTCGCAAACTATAACCCAAATAAATTTCTAACCGAACTTTACGCAGAAAAAAAATTATACCAAATGTAAGAAGTTCGGTTGTTTCGCAAACTTTAACCCAACCAAGTTCCCAACCAAACTTCACGTACCAAAATATTATTAAGCAAACCATTAACATCTGTTGGTTCACAAAACTGCTTAACCAACCGAACTCTGTGTTCGGTTTTTTTGATAAAATTCTTTCGTTGTCGAACTTATTTGTTATTGCAATTGATGTTCTTCCATTTCTTGTAAATTTCATGCCAACCTATACCAATGGATGATCAACCTTATCCAGTTGATATGTTGTTTGAAGATACATCCCATCACTATGTCAATGAGTTGGTATTTGACTTTCCTATTGATGCGAAGAATTGGGCTAGAGAACATGCCAAGAAAGCCATGTGTGTTGAATGGAAAAGAAAGCAAATCTCGTTTTGAAATGGTTTGTGACAGAAGTGGAGATCCGGATGTTAGTCACAATAGGAAGGGTTATGTGTATAAAGGAAAGACGACGAGGAAGAACACAACGTGCTCAAAGAAAATTAAATGTCTGTTCAAGCTAGTATTTAAGAAGTGCAAAAAAAATGAAGGGATGGGTTCTATCTATGGATATTGTGGAAGGTCATCATAACCACCCTCGTCTGGAACATCTTAAAGGACATTTAATGGCCGCAAGGCTCACCCCTCAAGAAATGGAGAAAATAACTAAATATAGGAGAATTGGTATTTCACCACTTAATATGCTTCACTTACTAAATGATGATAACAAGGATAACGTATCATCGTTGTCCACAATTTACAATGTAATAAAGACAATTAAAAGGAATTAATGAATGGAAGGATAGACAAGTGATGTAACAATTGTTTTTTTTTGCTCAAGAGAGAGACTACGCGGTTCAAAAGAAGGTAGGCACGAAAGAAGAAATAACGCATCTCTTCATTGCGCATCCAAAAAGTGTTCAGTTGGCTCATTGCTTCCATGAAGTTCTTATAATGGATTGCACTTACAAGACTAACAAATACGAGATGTCATTGTTGAACATTGTTGGTCGTACGTCGACGAAGTCACCGTTTACCGTTGCTTTTTGTTTTCTAAAGGATGAGCAAGAACTAAGTTACACTTGGGCGCTACAAAAATTAAAGGCCATCTACCGAGATGATGATATCCTCGTGGTTATAGTGACGGATAATGAAGTAGCATTAATGAACGCAATAGAGAGAGTCTTCCCATTAGCACATAATATGCTTTGTATGGTGTAATATGATGAATATGTGCAAGCCTCAAATTTGTCCACCAAAGATATTAGCTTAACCAATAAATGATTTACTAAATCAGATGCAACATAAGGGTTCTCAGTGTTAGGTTTGGTTAGTAGAAAAAGTTCACGAAAAATAGGTCAACTCTAATTTTGTGTTCCAGAGTATAGTCCAGTTACTAAAGTTTTTGTGCGAACAAACTGAAGTCAACATTGGTCACTATTAAGGGAGAGTTCGGTTAGTATGGATTTTTGCGAACAAACCGAACTCTACATATATGCAATTACAGTAGAATTCGGTTTATAAGGTTTTTTTGCGAACAAACCGAACTCCACATATATGGAATTACGGAAGAGTTCGGTTAGTTAGATTTTTTTTGCGAACAAACCGAACTCAACATATATGCAATTAGGGAAGAGTTCGTTTACAAAAATCTAAAAAAGGAATGCGAAAAAACCGAAGTCTATATGTAAGAAGTTCGGTTAAATCCAAACTCAACAGAGTGGGCAAAATAGCAAAGTTCGGTTACAAAGTTTCAACAAATTTTGTTTTTGTAAGATTGTTAAAATTCGGTTACATAATATTCTTAGCATTTTTGCGAACCAACCGAAGTCTATATGTATGCAAAGTTAGGTTAAAGGGTAAAGTTCGGTTACATAATATTCTTAGCATTCTTTGCGAACCAACCAAAGTTTATATGTATGCAAAGTTCGGTTACATAATATTCTTAGCATTCTTTGTGAACCAACCGAACTGTCAGTTTGGTTACCTAATGTTAAATTATTAGTAACCGAACTGTTCTTCGTGTTCTTCCTTTCAGGAAGTTCGGTTAGAAAGCTAGCTTTTTTTTTGAAACTCGTCCTAAACGAAAAACACACTGTAACTTCCATTTGAACTCTATTTTGATGATTTCTATTCAATTAAATGAATCAAAATCAAATTAAAAGTAACGGGTTTGGTTGAAAATACCTGCGTATTTTTTCCATGGAAGTTTCAGGGTTCTTCTTCCTTCTATTGTAGTCGGTTTCACTTCTTTGTTAATCTCCAATTCACTTGGATGATTTGATAGATGTCCCAATCGAGGACCTTCTCCTGGAAGTCTTGGGGGTTTCTTTCGAATAACCATTCTTATACTTGATTGATTAATCGACGATGAAAATTTTATGAATCAACGATTAATCGATGAAGACGATGTTGGAAGGAAGAAGAAGAAATATTTTCCCCCAAAACGTTTCTGTGCGGCAGGGTAGAACAGGAGTTTTTTTGTTAATAGATTAGGTTAATATTTTGGTGGTTATTAGGTTAGTTTTAATTTTAATTAGGGTTAGGAGCCAATTAGTAATGTCACTACTTTAGGACATCCCTTATAATTATATGGTAGATGGCCTTATAAAACATGGCTAAATTGGGGCATATGGTGATTAATTGGGGGCTATGAATTTCTTCATCCACCCAATAGAGAATGATAAGGGGTGTCTAAAGTGTATTAAAATACTAGATTACCCTTATACATTCTTGATAATTCCTAAAACAAATTCTAAAATCTAAATCATTTCTATTAACAATCTTCTATCAGAAAAAAAAAAAACATAATCACAAACAACAATTCAATTCTCTATTTTTTGGTTTTTGAAAAAAAAAAAATCGGCGACAAACAAATTCAAGTGATTGAGTTAACTCCCTTTAATCCGTTCATTTAGAGAAACTCAACAACGATTTAACCATGAATCTCTGAAATTTCTTCATCTAATTTTCTGAAAAATCAACCCAGAATCGGTTTATGTGTGCACTAGAATAAACTGATTGTAGTTGATGTTACCAGGAATCGATTTTTGGTGGACACATACATAGACCGATTATGGATTGATGTGATGAACATCAGCCACAATCGTTTTATGCTAATGCACACATAAACCGATTCTTAGTCCAAGTTTTGATTTGTATAGAAATCAAGAATTGGTCTTTATGTGCCTCACATATAAACCGATTATGTGAAATATCAAGTCTTCTGTATGTTTTTTTTGCTAGAATCGGATTATGTGAAAGACCACTTAAACCGATTCTGGTTAACCCATTTTTTTCTTCTAGTTAATACTCGATCACAAAATGAGTATGAAATCATACTCTATTCCAGTTCGAGTATAAGTGAAAATAGTTTTATACCCGAATTGAAAATGCGTATGATTTTGCACCCAACTTGAAAACGAGCATAATTTTATACTTGAATTGAAAATGAGTATGACTTCTCAAACGACTTGAAAATGAGTATGAAATCATACTTATTCTTAACTCGATTATATGTATGGATTAGAATAAATGTTAGTTGTATTTGATGTTTAATAACACATAATTTTCCGACCAAAAAGAAATTTTTTACCAGAATCGGTTTATGTTCATGTCCATATAAACCGATTCTGGATAATCAGTTGATTTTCATGTCTACATAAACCGATTATGGGTAAAAGCAAATTTCAATTTTTTTTTGTATGTTTTGAAGTTACAATCGGTTGATACTGATGTGAACATAAACCGATTCTTGGTTGGTGTTCTTAAAAAAAGATGAAATTTTCAAAATCAAAAAATTTCAATTTTTGATGATACACTAACCTTAGTTGATTTTAGGATTAATTTGACTAAACATCTATTAATTATCAGGAACAACACTAATTAATCAGGGCTAAATTAGCCATTAAAAAAATAATTGGTTAAGAGGCATTTCATTTTACTTCTTAATGACCATATTTTGTCATGTAGTTATACGCCCAAATTAAGTGGCATAGACCCCAATTTAGCCAGGTTATAAAACAATGGTCCAAAAAAAAAAGGCTGGTCCCCAAAAAATAGTTCATTTGAAATCAGTAGTGAATTGGATTAGATGAGGTAAAAACCGGTCCATAACGGCCCATGCTCTCCCCTGGTCTATAGTGGATCATTATAATTTTTTTAATCTGTAGCAAGTAGCAACCGGATATAGATTCAGTATTACGGACTAGTCTGGGCTCATGACACTTAAATCCAGCCCATCATCTCACCATCATAAAGGGAGTACAGTCGAACCTCGATAAATGAATAACCTCGCCAAATGAATAATTTTCTCCGGTCCCGACTTGGGCCAAGGTGATAAATGAATAACCTCGCTTAATGCATTAATGAATAAAAAAAATTGAATCCTTAAAGGCCCTATAGAAATATAAATGAATAATCACTGAATTATATATATAAGAAATATATAAAAATAAACAAAAATACATAATCAGAAAATTTTACATAAAAATATATGTAAGAATGAATTTAAAAAAATTCATCTATGGTTGATTGTCTTTTTCTTCCACCCAAACTAAAATGCACCGTATCCTTAATTTTATGCAATGCTTGCACAATTTCTGGAATATTTTTCTCTTGTTGTAGTAAGTAATTTTTTAAAGTGACCATCGCTTGAAAAACATCTTTGGATGACACATTTGGTACGACGCTACTATCATATGGTTCAGGATTATTCTCATTATTCATTACTAACTCAATAATTCTTCGTCTGTTGGAGACTCCACAACAGTGGCGGAACTAAAGGGGGGCTAACCCTGGCTGTAGCCCCCCCTTTTTCATATAAAACCTCAACATGTTAGTAATTTTCCCCTTAGCCAAATAAAATCCCTCAAGTTAGTCCACCAGGTTTGTTAAGTTAGTCCACTAGGTCCAAGTAATTTAGTCCACCAAAGCCTAAATGTCCACCTCCCAAAATCAAAATCTATCGGTACCCAATGGTTTCTTTTGCAGAGTAGGAGGAACAGAGAAAAATAGAGGCCGTGGAAGAGTTTAAGAAATATTTGGTCCACCATTTTCACTAGTTTAGTTCATCATGTAGAAAAATATTTACTGTGGCCTTCGGCCGCCTTTCTATTTCATTGTAAATTTATTTTTAACCCCCCCTAATTCGAAAACCTGGCTCCGCCACTGCTCCACAACTGCATCATTCTCGTTAGGATAGTTCAAAAGATGTTCGACGTCCATCACATTTCTATGACGTAAATTAGAAATGACACCATTTAATTCAAAAGAAAATGAATGTTAATTGAATTATAGATAAGAATTTTGACCAATATTTCCTAGGTATACTTGTACATTTTCTCCTATACAATTTAACTTCTTAATTAATAAAATATTGTCTGAATGGATAAATATTCATTTATCGATAAATGAATAAAATAACTTCACTAAACGAATATTTTTTCTTGGTCCCGAGAGCATTCATTTATCGAGGTTCGATTGTATATGCTTATCGAATTTGATCGGATCTTACGTACTAGCAGCTAACCCGAAAATGCTTCATGTCAAGCATTCTTCTCCCAAATATATTCGATCCAACTTTGTTATTAGAGAGAAAATGATTTATTATATACAACGTGGGATCGTGGGTTCACTCTTCGAAATTGGATCTAGATGCCATCGTATTACTGGACTCGGTACAGAATATCAACTATCAAGACAAAATTTGTCATTTGCCTTTTTACATCTTATGCACAATACCAAAATATCAATATACACCAAACTATGAGCTTAGCTTGCCGCGCTTCGTCATCGCCATCGCCATCGCCATCGCTGCAACCGATTTATGACCATGGAAATGGTCTTGATCTACATGCTTCGGAGTGCAGTCGTACAACTAGTACTGGTAATAGGAAGAGGAGGTTAGTGTTGTTTCCATGTCCATACCTGCAGGGACATATAAATCCGATGCTACAACTCGCGACCATTCTCCACTCTAAAGGCTTCTCCATCACAGTCATTCACACTCGTTTCAATTCTCCAAACCCATTCGACTACCCTCACCTCCATTTCGCACCAATCTCATCTTCACCAGACTCGGATATAGATCAGTTCCATCTTCAACATTCCACTTCTGACATCATTGCATTTATCTCCGCCCTCAATGTCAAATTTTTCAATCCGTTTCGGGATTGCTTGACTCATCTCCTCTCCTCCTCCAATGAAGCTAATAATAGTATCGCTTGCGTTGTAGGTACAGAAAAACACTCCGCCACGTGTCCGAGGTAGATTGAGCGAGACAATAAGGAGAATCTTCGAGAAAGATATTATTCACCACTCCCGAAGAGGTGTAAGCGAATAGTCAAATCAAGTGTCAGATCTTCTAGCGAAGTAAATAAGGAGTGCGAGGTATGAATTGCTGCACAAGAAAAGAGGAGACCTACGAAGTCGCTTGCGCGAAGTTCGACTTGTTGTCCAAGAAATAGAAAGATTCCCGAAGTATATTGAGCGAAGTATGGATTGTTGTGCAAGAAATTGGACATTTGTCCCCGACCAGAGCCGATCTTTAAGGCGTAAAGGAAGCATAAAGTTGTTCTGAGCGAAGTAAAAAGTGTATTTCCGAGGTAAATCGGGTTGTATCCCACTATGTAACCCTCCCCTATAAAAGGAGGACTTAACCTTCCTTGAAAGGGGTTGGATCTTTATGGTAAGAGAGGGAGAACATTTGTGAGAGAGTGATCTGGTTCTTGAGAGTGTTCTTGAGTGGTTTGTAACTTAGATACTAAAAAAAAGTTCAATAAACAAAGATTTGTTGATAAACTCGTACTTTCTTAACTTTGTGTTTGTCAAACTAGTAAGTGGGTGTAACTATGGATTTTCTGTAGTTACATTTTGGCACCGAGAAACAGGGATCTCAAGTTGAGATTTCAGTCTCACTTGAGATAGTTTGAGAGATCTGTTGTTGTATAAATCATTAAACAAGTTATTACTTCACAAGGGTTGGAGAGCAAAGATCAGAAAACATAGTAATATCGAGAAAAGGTAGATCTGAGATCTGATTCCCGGAAGGTGAGCAAGTTAGATCTGGTCAAAAGCCGGTAAATCGGAGAAAGAAAGTTTAGCGGGTTGTCTATGGCAAGATACCGGAACGAGCAAGATACCGGAACGAGCACGACACCTCATCGCGTCAAGGAGAAGCTTGCGTCTAGCAGGAAGAGGAGGAGGAAGGATGGAGAGGGGCGAAACGGTAAATAGAGGAGGGAGACAAGGTGAAATCCAACAGGAAGAGGATGAACGTTATCGAGAGGGATCGATCCATACCGCTAACACCGAAACGGAGGAGGAAGAAGAACCCGTTCAAGGAAACGGAGAGAGAGGACGCTTATGAAGAAAATCTGACATTAGAGCAGATCAGAGAGGTGTTGCGTTTAGAAATAGAAAGACAGAGAGATCTAATGGAGCAAAGAACTGTACTCATGAGGCAGAACGCGATCTTGGTGCAGCAAAATAACCAACTTAATGAAGAAATGACTGTTCGAGATGTGCGAGATGAAGCCGGTACAGGAGAAAACGTAACCCAAGGGGGAGAGATACCACAGGAAGAACAGGGAGGTAAAAGAGGATAACGGAGACGGAGGCGTCGAAGGGAAAACAACGAAGAAAGGTTGCTAAGGAGAGCTTTGGAGGAAACTATGTGGGAAGACCAAAGGCGGCAGTTTGAGGAAGAAAGAACTCGGGAGGAGGAGAGGCTTCGGAAAGAGGAAAGGCGAAGAGAATATGAAAGGATACAAAGGGAGGAAATATCACGGGAAGAACAAAGACGACGTGAACAACAATGGCAAGAGGAAGCGAGGAAATACGCGGAAGAGGAAGAAGAAAGACATAGAGAATAGAGAAGGAGACACGAGGAAGAAGGGAGAGAAGATGATGATGAGCGAGATAGAAGAAGGATAAAGGGAAGGAGAGACGAAGGAAGAGACGAGGTCAATCAAACAGTCATGAAAGAAATACAGGAGATGAAAGCGTTACTCAACAATCCACGAAGAGTAGGAAGAGTGCAGCTGGCAGAGGCAACTATGGAAGCTGACAAATCGCCATTCTCGCGCGAAGTACTGGAGTGAAGAATCCCAGGAAGGTGTTCACTGCCAACCTTTGGAAGTATCTTCGACGGAACAGGAAATGTTGTACAACATCTAAAACAATACACCCTCTCACTAATGCAAAGGGTAGGTACGAAACTAAGCATCGTGCAAGATTTTTATCTAGCTTAACTGGGGAAGCCTCAAAATGGTTTGAAGGGTTAGCTGAAGGTTTAATTTCTTCATTCAAAGATTTACAAAGAGTATTCTTGACAACTTACATAAGCAATAATATGTTAAGACCTGGGATAGAAACCTTGTTCAACTTGAGAAGGAAACTAGGAGAAAATCTGCGAAGTCTAATTACGAGATGGAGAACAGTATGCAGTGAACTCGCAGGGAGGGTAGATGAGATAAATTTCATCCTGGCCTTCGTTAACGCGTTAATACCAACCGAACTCTTGCACACACAACTTTTCGTAATTCGCAACACAATATCGATGAGTGAACTCCGAGAGTATCAGGAGGAGTACGTGGCATTGGAATAAAAACAAAGGTGGGCTATTCCAGGTGAAATTCCGGAAGACAAGGATAAGCCTTTGTAGCAATTAAAGGAACCTTCCCCACTCGGAGAACCTATCATGAACTTAGCGGCAGTAGAACTCACACAAGAGGTAAACTTGGGTAGCGAAGATGAAGCAAAAACGGTGAGGATCGGGACAAGGATGGAAGCATTTGCGAAAGAAAAACCGATAAAGCTCGCTAAGAGAGTACCTTGATATCTTTGCATGGGGCATGAACGAGATTCCCGGATAGACCCAAGTCGCTTGTCACCGACCGGATATGAACCCAAAGAATCAAGCCAATAAGGCAACGAATACGAAAGATAGCAACTGCTTACCACGAGCAAATAAAGCAAGAATTACAGAAAATGCTGGACTCGGGAATAATAAGACCCGTGAAGTATCCAACGTGGATAGCCAACATGGTGATTGTACCAAAAAAGACTACATGAATAAGAATATGCATAGATTTTAGTGACTTGAATACTGCCTCTCCGAAGGATAGTTTACCACTACCCAATATACCGCAGATAGTGGGAGTCTCAGATCCGCACAAGCGGCTGATGTTGATGGACGGTTATTGTGGATAAAATCAGATACCACTCGCGCAGGAAGACCAAGAGCACACGGATTTCTTCGCCCCTAGAGGGTTGTATTGCTACACGAGAATGCCATTTGTCTTGAAGAATGCGGGACCAACCTACCAACGAATGGTCGAGAAGATTTTCGCTAAATGGGTGCATAATAAACTGGAAGTCTACGTCGATTTACATCTTTGGTAAAAACTAAGGAGTCGGGGATCATGTTGAGGATTTAAAAGAAATCTTTGAACAGATGAGGGCGTACAAAAATGAAAATAAATCCTGCGAAGTGTATATTTGGTGTAGAATCAATGAAGTTTTCGGGGCATATCGTGTCCGAGAAGGGAATTAAAGTGGATCCGAAAAGGTTCAAGCCATATTGGACATGCCATCGCCAAGAACCGTAAAAAGACGTGCAAAAACTAAATGGGCAAATTGGCACTTTGGGTAGATTCATTTCCAAATCTTCTGGATAGATGCAAACCCTTCTTCACATCTTGAAGAAGGGAGCAGACTCTCGTGGACACAAGAATGTGAAAAAGCACTTGCAAAATATAAAAGAATATCTCATTAACTTATCAATTCTCCGAAGCCCGAACCGTATGAGGAATTACTAATTTGTCTCATCTAACTACACCAAATGAAATAAGTTCAGATATTACTTCGGATGTATGAAGGCGTCGAAAGCCTACCTTTTACGTGAAAGAAAACCCTTAATGCCTCTTTGAAAAGAATTACCCAAAGATAGAAAAGTTAATTCTAGAGTTGGTGTACTCGCCAGTAAAAATTAAGAACCTATTTTCGACTCACAAAATTAAGGTTCTAACCAATCCCAATAGAGTCAACTTTAAATAATACGAGAGAGTCGACAGTTAAAAGATGGAATACCCGAATCGATCAATTCGGTTTAAAATACGAAGTCCAGACTTCGACGAAGTCACACATAGTCGCAGAATTTCTGGCCGAGTTTCCAATAGAAGAAGATGATGGAGTGGAAGAGATGTTAGATGTAGATGAGGAGCGTCCGGATCCTACAGATCTACTGAAAGAAAATCATCCAAGGAGATGGGAAATATTTGTGACGATCCTCCAACATCGCTGGAGGAGGAATGGGAATAGTATTTACTTCGCCAAAAGGAGCGAGGACGGTATTTTTCTTTCGCCTAGAATATAAAGCTACTAATAACGAAACAGAATATGAGGCAGTCATACAAGCTCTATGGCTATCCATCAAGATGAAGTTGGAAGAAATAAGAATAACTAGCGACTCTCAGTTAGTAGTCAGGCATATAGAAGGAAGGTACCTAGCGAATGATGCCGTGATGAATCGATATTTGCAACTCGTGAAAGAGCATTCAAAGAAAATACCACATATAATCTGGAGACAAGTAAGCAGAGACAATAATAGGCATGCATATTCCTTAGCCTTCATCGCATCAATGATTGAAGATACCTCGGAGAAATATATCCGAATTGAAAGGTTAATGCACCCATCGGTAACCAACGAGTTGGAAGATGAAAAGTCCATAATGATAATAGAGGATAGCATACCTGAATAATTGGGAGATATGACTGGAGAGCACCTATTCACAAGTACCTTGAAAAGGGAAACTTGCTTAGGGACAGATTTGAGGCACACAAAATCAAAGGGAGGTCCACAAACTATGAACTAAGAGAATGAATCCTATATCAGAGATCATTCCTAGGACCACTGCTGCGATGCTTGTCACAGGAAGAAGGAGTGCAAATCATGAAGGCAATACATTACGGTGATGCTGGAAATCACAGCAGAACTAGATCATTGGCCTACAAAACCAAAATGAAAGGATACTTCTGGTCGAGCATGCATAAAGACGCAAAAGGTATAGCAACGAGGTGTGAATCTTGTCAAAGATTCGGAAAACGTATACACGCACCCTCGACGAACCTGAAATCTGTGCTAAGTGTGTGGCCATTCGCCATATGGGGGATAGACATCGTGGGACCGTTTATTGCCGGAAGCTTGCAGAGAAAATACCTGATAGTGGCAATAGAATATTTCACGAAGTGGGTTGAAGCCAAGCCAGTGAAGAATACGCGAGATGGGGACATATACGACTTCATCCTAGAGAACATCATCTGCAGATTCGAATCCCTCTGTAGATAGTCTCAGATAATGGAATGCAATTCGAGGGAGAGAACGTGAAGATGTTATTTAACACTTTTAAGATACAGTCCGCAAAGTCAACTCCGATATACCCACAGAGTAATGGGCAAGCAGAGGCGACGAACAAAACAATAGCATCCACTCTAAAAAATAAGCTAGACGGGCATCTACATAACTGGTGTGAAGAAGTTCTAAAGGTGCCGTGGTCACAGAATCACCAGACGAGAAGCAACCGGAATGTCCCCTTTTTGTTTGGCATATGGAGTAGAGGCGGTTCTGCCTACTGAGATCATGTTTCCAACCAAAAAACGGGAGGCCTGGAAAAAGGGCCTGAACTCGGACCTGATCTTAGCAACGCTATATGACTTGGAAGAGAATAGGGAGATTTCCCTACAACACATGACGAACTATCACCGAAGACTATCTCGTGAGTACAACAAGAAGGTGAAAGAAAGAGGCTTCGTTCCAGGGGAGTTAGTTTTGCGAGAGATACCCCCGTATCAAAAGGGACCCGGAGGAAAGATGGAGCCTACGTGGGAAGGACCTTTCATCGTGAAAAGAAGAGTATGTAACGTAGCTTATGAACTCGTGGACTGTGAAGGAAAAGATACAGATAGCAACAAAGACGTGATATATGGCGAAGCAGAAAAGTAGGCTCGCAGACTAGACCATCCATGGAATCCAATTTACATCAAGAAGTATTATCCATGAGAAGTCGGAACTCGTAAAGAATTGTTCTCTCTATATATATATCATTTTGTTGACGGCCAGAAAATGAAATGAAGCGTTTATTTTTCGTAATCAAAAGAGCAACAGAGACAAAGCAGAAAACAAGATGCAAATTCGAATGTATATGAATGCAAGGGCCAAAAGTAAGACCTCATTAGGAGGTCAGCATGTAAGACCCACGAAGTTAATGCGAAGAATAAAGCGATCGTAAGCCCTATAAAAACCTCTACATAGGGAGGCCGAGACCTCGTGAGCGTGCAACCTAGTTCGCACAAAGTGCAAGAGGCAAATGTAAGACCTAACGCGCGTCACGAGATAATCTCGGGATATGGATAACAACCATCAGCTAGGGGAAAGAAGTAAGACCCATCCGCCGGGGCCCCCAATTGGGTAACCACTCGGTAAGGGGTGTAAGAACGAGCCAGTGGAGAAGAAGATGGCCTGGTGTAGTTCTTCCGCTCGGTCCCAAAACCACCTCAACTAGGGTGTGACTTCGGACCCAAGAGCCATATCGGCGAAATGGCACGAGGTCACGAAATAACTGATACCTAAGCCCAAAAGCACGGGGTACTCAGAGGGGAAGGGACGGCACCCTCCTTTAGGGAGCTGAGTGACCACAAAAGTCGTCAATATTACGGGGCTGGTACTCACGGGAGTAGGTTGGCCTGTGATATTGTTGCATAATAAGACCTCAATGAGCGAGATAAGGCGAGGTTGATGGATATTTACTTCGCAAGAGTAAAGAGCGCCTGAGACTTCGTCGAAAAGCCCTGACCAACGGGGTGGGGCATAATAAGACCTTAACTAGGAGGCAAGATAAGACCCCGAACTGATGAGAGAGATGTGAGGCAAGACATGAGACCTGAGGCAAAACAAAAGGCAAGATACAAATCAAAGCAAGAGGCAAGTGCATCACAAATCTTGATCACACAAATCTTTGCAAGACAAAGATTAATCCATCACAAGGCTCTATCTCGTGATGATAAGTTACACAAATCCTAAGGAGTACTTCTTAAATTGCATAAGAAGTACTCGTAACTAAAATATTACACATGATGATATATACATTAACTTAATTATGTTATGAATTGAACATTAATAATTGCAGCGAGGTAATAAAAATGCGAGGTCGATCACAGATGGACGGATAAGGCAATGAAAGTAAGGCCGTTAAGAGCTGAAAGCACAAGGTATGTCATATATATCCAATGAAAGAATAAGAGGCAAGTATATACTTTAAATACGGTTTTATTCTCTCGAGCATTTATTTCGCAATAAGGAAAGGGAACAATTACTTCGGAAACACCCAAAGAACAAGAGGCAAGTATATACTTTAAGTAAATTTATTATTCTTTGATTATTTCCTTCGTCAAGTATATACTTGGTATAACGGATTGATTCTGAGATATCAGGATGAGGCAACCATTAATAAACATGCAGATTACATATATGATGACTATGATAAGCACATCAAGCAAGGCGAAGTAAGAATATGAAACCAAGCAGAAAAGCTGATATACTAAGGAAAAATAAGTGCAGAAATTGTCATGCCCCCCAAGCTTGGGAGCGCCCAGATAAAATGTTAAAAAGATGAAGAACTAAAGTTTAAAACGAACATCAAAGAGAGTGATCAAGGATTGTTGGCTTCTTTTTCATCAAGACCGTCACCGGATCCTCCAGCTCCAACACCGGCACCATCCCCAGCATCACCGATACCTCCTGTGCTTTGAGGAACCTCGTGGTGAGGTCCCCCGATGTCTTCATCGATCTCAGTATCTTCGCTCTCAGCTTCGACGTTGACAGTAGGCTCATCATCGGAGAAAACCTCGAGACTCATGTCAGGAACGTCGATGCCATGAGAATTTCAAAGCTCGGTAACGAATTTCACTTTTTCCTCTTGAGCGTTTCTGCGAGTAAACTTCGCAACTCTCTTGGCATCCTTCTCCATCTGGTCACAATCCTCGTTCAAGGATGAAAGGCTTTCCTTCAGATCGGACACTTCCTTGGCCAAACCATCCCTCCCGGCGAGACAGTGCGGGAATTTTATTCTTCATACTCTCCTCGGATTCTGCGAAGATAACAGCAAAATGAGAAACATGAACAATAGAGCAAAGTGCGAAGCATAATAATAACACCTAGAGCTACCTTCTTTCTGCGAAATAACAGAATTTAAAGTTTTATGAACGTCGAGGTTAAAGTGATCAAGTCTTGATATTTCTGATTCAAGAAAGCTGTGAAATTCAAGAGACGATTTGTCCATGTCTTCACCGTGACCAGGCATGGGTTTATCATCATCAGGAGACCCTATAACAAGTTTACCACTTCTCGGAGGAACAACAAGATTTTTCTTCGCCGGAGGAACATGAGATGTTTTCTTTCCTTGAAGTCTATCTAAGCGAGCCAGGACAGAGGACATTTCGTTATTTAACTCGCTATTTTTATCTCTTAGCCCAGTGTTATCAGCCTTCAACTTTTCATGTTTAAGTTTTAACTCGGAAAGCTCATTCCTGAGCCTGCGAAGTTCAACTTCGGATTTATCCTTCCTTTTAATTATCCTATCTTTGTCTTCCTCAAGACGCTTAATCTGATCCATGGATGAGGAGTGTAGGTTACGAGAAGTATTGAGGGAATTAATGACTCGTCTAAGTTCAACCTTCAAACGTTCATTCTCTTCGTGAAGATGGAAATTCAATTCTTCATTGTTAGCAGACTCATTAGCTAAACGATCATCTAGGGAATATGACGTCGTTAGCTTTTTGTTCAAGATCTCATTTTCAGATAGATAACAGTTGATCTGGGACAAAAGGTTCACTTGTTCAGCCTTGAAAAATATCCACGGCCGATTCGCTTCTTCGAACTCATATAATACTCGCGGAACGTGCTTGACGAAAATAACAAAATAGTAAAGACTAAACGAGATAGAATTAAAAACCGAAAAGAGGTTAAACTTATCATTGAGTTCAAATCCTCTGATCTTTCTTGATAGAGCGCTCTTTCTCATCAGCGAGGTCATTCTTAAGATCCTGGATACGTTCCCGGGTAGTCCTCAGATTTTCGCGAGAAAGCTTCATCTCCACAAGCTGAGCCATGTGACGGTTGAATTCCTGCGAAATATTCGAAGTGAGATAAGGATTTATACATAAATCACATGAGAGATCGACAGCACTAACCAAGGCCATAATAGCGGCGTGCTGATTGGTGGAGAGGTTTAATGAAGCATTCTTCATAAAGGACTCGATCTTGAGCGTAAAAGTGTCGCATCAATGAGATCACAGACTCCATAGCTGCAGATCTTGTGGAGGACGCGTTCCGAGTCAAAATTAAAGCATTTCTCAAGAATTCCATATCGGGGGTGTAGGCTGGATCCTCCACCTCGAAGACTTTCCGAGTTTTATCATCAGAAGGACCGGCAGATGATTTAACCGGGGATTCATCCACAGTGATGTGAGGAGTTGGCATCGGGATCTTCAAAAGAGGAGTGGATTCTTGAGGCACTTCAGACTCGTTCTTGGTAGAAGGAGAAGGAGGCTCTGCAGGTTTCTTGGATGAAGGTATGCGGGTGAGTTCCCCCATGTCCAAAACTCTGCGCCATTTGGGAGGCTCAGTGGCATGGACAGATTGAGAAGGAACCTAAAAACGGAAAATTAGTATTTTTAATCGTATGAAGACTGAGGAAGCGAGAAGAGGAGTGTCGCTTCGGAAAAAACACGACAGCGAAGTACCTTAGCAGCATCAGTAGCAGAAGAGCTCTCTCGATGGTCTCGCTTCCTAGAAATACGAGGAGAAACAATGAGAGGCTCTACCCACTCCTTTTCCTAAAAAGCATTAAAGTTAGACCCTGAAAGTAAAATAAAGACACCAAAAACGAAACAGGAAACGGGATACCTGATCAGGAACTAGAGATCCAACAATAGATTTTTTGGAAGAGGACGATCTATCCTTAATCAAGCCAGGAACAGGCCGTGCATACTAAAAAAAAAACAAGAAATTCAGACAAAAGAATGAAAAATAAAACATAAAAAGTCTAGCAAGCTTACATCAGAGGGTCTCTCGACCAGCAGAACTTCCAAGGTTCATAAGGCAAGAGATGAGCATGACCTGGGAGAGGACCATCCCGAGATTTCCCTGACTCATCAAAGCCCCAGACAAGGGGACCCTCAACAACGACTGGGAACATCATCCAGCCTTCATCATTAGTCAAGCGAAGAGAGGGGCCTTTAGGAGATTCCTTTGAAGAACTGACGGGCTCGACATCCAGGAGAAGAACTTTGGAAGGATCCTTCAGGGACTTCCTATGTAAAGCGATACCCCACTATTGATACTTCCTTCTTCGGCCTTGGGCTTTGTCGATATATTTTTCCGAGAAAGAGGCAATATTGTAATCGGCTGAGTCGAAATCCTCTGCCATTGTGGGGATTTGAGATAAACCAGTAGAAGAATGCCTTACAAACTCGTTACCAATCCGAATTACATTTCCACTCAGCTGGAAAACTCCCCTGTTGATATATAAGCGAGAATCTCAGAAAAGCGGATTTCGAGCGTCATACTGTAGGAAAGGTTAAACCCGCCTTAGCTTACCTAAGGTGGTAATCATCCCGGTGGAAAACCATGTTTCGCCTCAATCCAAATGAAGTTCAATTCCATCCGTCTGCTTGGGCATAATCGGAGGTGTGATTTGAGAATCCACCACCCATGTACGAGTTAAGCCTAATTTCCCGAAATCGTCCCGGAAATCCTCAAGGTACTTTGATGTAGTGGCAGAGGAATTTTCCGGGCGCATTGTTGAAAGAAGAGGTGGTAGTAAAGGGAGATCAAGAAGAATCGAGAATAGCGAGGGAAGAGGAGCCGAGTGAAATCTGTCAAGAAATCGGTGACTGGGGAAGAAGGAGTTGGAGAATGTAAAGAAGAAAAAAGGTGAGGAAGAAGACTATTTAGAATATACCATGGCATGACCGGGAGAAAAGGTCACACGAGAAGGGGAACCGGCTGGTAACTATTGATGGGAATCGTGGGAGACAAGATAGCGGAAAATCTGGGTACGTGGCGGTTAATCTAATGTGGGATTCTCTTTCCTTTCTTGGTTCCCGCAAACGGAATGAGAAAAGGAAAAATGTAGGTACAGAAAAACACTCCACCACATGTCCGAGGTGGATTGAGCGAGAAAATAAGGAGAATCTTCGAGAAAGATATTATTCACCACTCCCAAAGAGGTATAAGCGAATAGTCAAATCAAGTGTCAGATCTTCCACGAGATAGCACTAACTTTCTCGGAAAGACAGCTAGCGAAGTAAATAAGGAGTGCGAGGTATGAATTGCTGCACAAGAAAAGAGGTCACTTACGCGAAGTTCGACTTGTTGTCCAAGAAAAAGAAAGATTCCCGAAGTATATTGAGCGAAGTATGGATTGTTGTGCAAGAAATTGGACAGCTTTCCCCGACCAGAGCCGATCTTTAAGGCGTAAATGAAGCATAAAGTTGTTCTGAGTGAAGTAAAAAGTGTATTTCCGAGGTAAATTGGGTTGTATCCCACTATGTAACCCTCCCCTATAAAATTAGGACTTAACCTTCCTTGAAATGGGTTGGATCTTTAGGGTAAGAGAGGGAGGAAATTTGTGAGAGAGTGATCTGGTTCTTGAGAGTGTTCTTGAGTGGTTTGTAACTTAGATACTAAAAAAAAGTTCAATAAACAAAGATCTGTTGATAAACTCGTACTTGCTTAACTTTGTGTTTGTCAAACTAGTAAGTGGGTGT
>JAJJWX010004740.1:0-131364 GCA_023529315.1 Papaver bracteatum | reverse complement strand
TTTTGTGAAATCGAGATTCATCTTGAGATAATCAAGTAGATTAATTTGAACTACCCATCAAGTATCAGATTTTCAGTTTTCTAATGTACAAACAAACAAAATGCTAATGAATTTTCAGTTCAAAATTCTTAAAAAAAACTATCAGATTGATCGAATGATTCGGACTGTGATCGGTTTTTCTTCCTCCTGTTTTCTGAGTTCTTCAGTTTGTCGGTTAGAGATGACGAAGTATCGGTCCGGGTAAACCATCACCCACCCGTAAATCCGAACCTGTTAACCGGTTCATACTTCTTCAAAGTATCTATTGAATCGATTAGAATTCATCGATTTCTTCTTCCAATTATTAAAAAAAAAAAACTTTGCCAAATACATAAACTTGATGGAATTGACCCTTTTACAGTTTAATTTGATACAAACAAACCAAGTAAACTAACAAGTATCAGATAAAAATCAATGGATAATAGCAATAGCAGAGAACATTTTGTATTGTTACAGTAGCAGAGTATTTGTGTGAAGAAGACGACAGGTATACAGGTCGATCTGAATGCCTCAAGTATGTTTCTTTTTTTTTCCAAACCAGTTGTTGGCACCCAATGCATCAGCAAACTAACACACTAAGTTCTGCAAATTAATTATTCAAAAGATAGGTTGTATTTAGTCACCGCCTACACGTAATGTTTATTTCATTTTAGGTCTCATGAGCCTCTTAGTGTGTTAATACTAATATAGGTAAGCTAATAAAACAGAAACATCTAGATCAGTTTGACTTGGTTTCATTTTAAGTATAGCTTGGTAAACTTCTAGAATATTCATGACAGACTTCCTAAACGTAACAACCAAGTAAACTTGCTTTCCAAACTTGTTGCAGCTTCAATAGTCTCGCTTGAATCTAACTTCCAACAATGTTTGACACATAAGTGTAGTGCTGTCTCGTTTGTGTTCAGTATTCTTTGATGAATGGCTTCAGGGTGACTTTGAATCAACAACTCCATGACCTCAACCTTATCCCTCATGGCTGCTAGATGTAAGGGTGTTCTTCCATTTTGATCTGGAACTACACAAGCATTTGGGTAGGCATCTATCAGCACTTTCACCATATTAACATTATCTCTCGAGGAAGCCTAGTGAAGTGGAGTAAACCCTTGCGAGTCTACCTCCATCGCAAGTTGTGGTCTTTGTGCTGGATTTCTATTCACAATTACTTTTGCAAATTCAACAGGACCACGGATAGATGCTTCATGTAAAGGAGTTCGAAGGAAGCTAGTAAATTTTGGAGTAGCAAGAGGAAAATGTGGATTTGCATCGAGTATTGTGTTGAGCGATTTAACATTACCTGTCCGTGTAGCTTCACGAATTTCATCCATACGCTTTTCTTTTCTCTATAAAATCTATCTTATACTTTAATTAGATGGGTGGTTATAGTGTAATTCTCGGAGACAATCACAATATAGTTTCTTGAGGTTTTTAGTAGAAAGGAGATGGAATTTTCTTTGTTGTAATTCTCGGAGACAATCACATTACGTGATTTTTCTTTACTTTCACCATATGCAGTGTGTATTGACTTTAGCATTCTTTCCTGGTGCTCTTAGATGTACCTCTTCTTGTTTTATATTTTCTTTTCATCAATAATTTTTTTTGACAATTTGACGTTCAAAAAAAAATAAAAAATGTAACTTTCTTTTTGCGAATTTACGATGTTCAATTGGATATCTGTTTCTCATAAAAGTATTCAAGGGTTCTGATTAATGTAAGTTTCTAGACTACTAAGTGGTGCATTTATCCGCGGATTTGATTAATACTCAACTCTCTGAACAACACCACTCAAATCTCATCCACATTATTAGCAAATATCTTAACTTTACGTCACCAATAATGCAAAACATGAGCTAATCAGAAATACGACAATGTAGATAAAATGATGTTCATACCAGGCATTTGACTCACCATACAAAACTTATCTCATTTTGAGACATACACACATCAATAGATAAATCATAGATGGACATTACGCATCTACTAGTCATGCTAACCTTTCGGGAAAAGCAGTGATAAGCTCCAAACCAATTAGAATCTTACGAGTCAGGCTGACCCATTAAGAAGCAGAACAGTAGAGTGCGTTTTCTTTCTTTGTCGCCTACATTGCAGTATAGGGACATCACACTGCATTTGAGTCTTGTATATGGATGCAACTTGGATCTGGGGATAGTTGAAAAGTCATACGACTCGTACTCATAGTCTTATGTAATATTGAAGCACAGACAAAATAGTTGGGATTGTTATGTTTGTTGAGCCATATGGTCCCAATATAAAGACATTATTACACTGTATTTGCGTCCGTTCAACTTGGGCCTAGTCGTTTAGATCCCGTTAAAAGGGATAGCTGAAAAGTCGTATATATATTTGAAGTCATTCGATCTCTGATTTGTTCCTCACTTCAAGTTTGGGTAACTTGTAGCTTGCACATCTAATCCACGCACAAATATATGAAGGGTACTTGCAATCCATATTTGCATCAGTAAACTCAAATTGTTCTCTGTCACAGCTATCCTCTGCTAAAGCAATATGGGATGCTAAACCAAAAAAACTGATCGGGTGTGTACGTAGTAGTGGTATGTGCATTAAAGTTTAAAACGTTTAAAGTAAGTTCAGCGACACAAGCTTTTTATGTCAGTATGTCTGTTTAAATAGCAGATTTACTTCGTACGTGGATATCTTTTGTAGAAGCAGAATTACCTCGTTGTAGCGATGGTAGTTTCGCCAAGGTAGTTAAGTATTATACATACGGACACTTCAATTTTAGCTGGTTCCTGTTAAACCCGTGATTCTTTTAAGGTGACAGATAGTCTG
This sequence comes from Papaver bracteatum, assembly GCA_023529315.1. Classification (NCBI taxonomy): domain Eukaryota; kingdom Viridiplantae; phylum Streptophyta; class Magnoliopsida; order Ranunculales; family Papaveraceae; genus Papaver; species Papaver bracteatum. The sequence continues at coordinate 128,517 of JAJJWX010004740.1, read as the reverse complement.
CCGTTTGGGGCTGCGCGGCAGTTATAGGTGCTACAAATGGGATGGAGGGTGTGTGGATGTCTCAGCCTCCGGTGAAATCAGGCATTTCACTAGTGCTGATATTGCTGGTAGAGCAGACATGAGAGAAGTGAGTTATTTTCTAGCTAGTTTCTGGTCTCAGGAAACAAAGAAAAGGAAAGACGTATACATAATTAAACTTGAGAAGTTGCCGATCATAAATCATAGGTACATTGAATGATAAACAAAATGTTACGTACTTAACTTTTTTTTCATATGCATAAACAACTCACGAAGGAAAAGTATACAATTTGGATTCAAAGAAAACCCAACAAGGACCAAAACATAAAACACCAGTTTACACTTATGAAAAATAAGCCAAAAGAACGATAAAAGTAGCATGAAACACAAATAATTTTATAATGAGCCAAACATATTCGTCAGTCCGAATGCTTAATATAAACTGTCCAAAAGCATATGCCCGAGGCCTACTAAAATCCCATTCGTAAGAAGTATGTGAGACATTACAATAACGCAGGTGCAACTAGCAATTGGAAAAATGATAGCCCCAATCAACACAATCATAAGTTTAGTATGTAGTATAAGGTACACGTAAAAAGGTGGACCGAGGCCAGCTAATGAAGCGGTGGATAAGGAAGGACGTTGTTTAATAGCATCAACTGTGACTACAACAAGTATCGTCAATCCACAAACTAAAAGTGAGAGGGAATTTAGGATTATGTATGCCTTGTAAGCTTTTGGTGATCTATACGCCAAGATAGCAGTCCCAGCGTAATGTATTAGACAAGGAGAAAAACCAGAACCACCTCCCATAGTACTATTATACTTGGAAGTAATGTTCATCAACAGATCATCCTCCAAAAAAATACCAGGTGCTATTTTTTGAGACATTCTGTATGGAAACAGTGAGCTAGTTCCAAAACATCGGTCATCCTCCAAAAAAAAATCATTGGTCAAGTGCACATTGCCAAAGCCTACTAAAAAACATCGGAAGTGGAATGTGGGATTCCAAAAAATAGGTGAAAATTGGCATAATGGTAAGCCTAACTGCCCAAGCCACAGAATCAGAAGTTTAATATCCGATGTAAGATACTTGTAATTAAATGGACCGATGGTTTCGAGTACGATCGTGTAACTTATGCTGATACATGCCACTGCAATAGTCAGCAATACTTCAAGATATACAACTCTTGGCGTGGCGAAGCCTCGTACGGAAACACTGGCTTAATCAACGATTCACTGTTCACTGCAGCGGTTAATAAATCTCTATCGAAGATAGCTGTGTACGTGACAGATTCATCATCAGCAGTTATATTACCTGTTGTTTTCACTTTTCAGTGGCCGCAGGTTGTTTCTATAGTAAATCTGGGCCTGATAAATAAAATTTTCTATTTACGGGCCTTAGCTTAAATTCCCCTTATCTTAGCCTAAATTCTCCTATATATTTCCGGTTTATATTAAAAATTGTGTTTCAGATTCCTGTGATGTAGGACCTCCACGGACCGCCGCACTCTCTCCGGGCAAAGCCACATAGTACCGATACTGTCCCCACTTGACCATCTTGAGGTTAGGTGTGGGGTTTTATCCAAAAAGGCCTCAGTACTATGTAGGGAGAATGTCTAGCTTATATATCACCATATGAAACTTGTCTTCCTCCATGTGGACTATCTCTAGCTATCCCATGTGTGACTCACATTGATGTATTTGAGCCACACAACTCCAACAATCTCCACCTTGGCGAGAATACACCACCTCGCCACCTCCGGTCCGTATGCTACCAATCGTACAAATGATTATCGCCAATGATGCTCTTGGACCACTACTCATACTTTGAGCTTCCCTACCCACCCAACCTTCCTCGATCACCGGCATTCCCATAACCACTCTTCGACCACTCCCAGCTCCACCTTTGCCTCGATACCATTTTGTAGACCTCCACGGACCGCACCCTCTCCTCGAAGACGGCCACATAGTACCGATATTGTCCCCACTTGACCACCTAGAGGTTAGGTGTGGGGTTTTATCCAAAAAGGCCTCGGTACTATGTAGGGAGAATGTCTAGCTTATATATCACCATATGAAACTTGTCTTCCTCTACGTGGGACTATCCTTTAGCTATCCCATGTGTGACTCACATGTGTGTATTTGAGCCACACAACTCCAACACGTGCATATTCGGTTTTTTATTAGTTTTCTTTGTAAGCTCGGTTTCTTGATTTCTTGCTCGACTGCTGCTTATAAATACTCAGGTATCAACTCATAACTTCACAACACTGCAAGCTAGAGCTACAGTTTGAGAAAAAGAGAGACAATGGATGCCATCGTGAATGGGAATTGGAATTGGAAAGATGGTCTCACAGATTGGAAATCTATGGGTTCTATGTATGCAACACTGACATTACTGAGAGGTTCTGTTCGATATTTAGTACCTCCTGAATTATATCAAGTTGCAAAAACTTCATACTTGTTATCCAAAGTTCAACCCAAGTTTCTCACTGTACGTATTCAACAATATGAAAACGAATACAATGATAACTCAATTTTCCAAGCAGTTCAATGCTATCTAAGTGCAAAGTGTTATACATCTTCTTCTGAAATGCTAAAGCTTTCGAAAATCAAGAATGCAAAAAACCACCCTTACACTATGGTCCCAAAGCAAGTAATCCAAGATGTCTTCAATGGAATCAAATTCAGTTGGACTTTGTTAGAGAACGATGAGACAGAACAAAATAAAAGTTCTAGAGGATACTATTGGGAAGTTTCCTTTGATAGTAAACATAAGGAGTTTGTGGATTTAGCTTATATTCCTCACATAACCAAAGAAGCGTCAGTATTCGAATTCCGCAATAGAGGGAAGAAACTTTATACCAATCGACATAGAGGTAGCTGGTCACAGGTCTGTCTTTTTAGTCATCCGTCTACGTTCGATACAATTGCGATTGCTCCGAGTCTTAAAAAAGAGATTCAAGATGACTTGAGGAAATTTGTTATCAGAAGTGAGTTTTATACTAGAGTTGGAAAAGCATGGAAAAGAGGTTACCTTCTTTATGGTCCTCCTGGAACAGGAAAAACAAGTTTGATAGCAGCCATCGCTAATTACTTAGAATTTGATATATATGACTTGGAATTAACTTCTGTTAGTAGGAATGAAGATTTAAGAGAGCTGTTAATAAATACCTCAAGCAAATCAATTATTGTGGTCGAAGATATTGATTGTTCGATACATATTGAGAACCGAGAAAAGAAAAACAAGCGAAGAAGAAACAATAATAAGAGCAATTCTGTGAGCTTATCTGCTGTTTTGAACTTTGTTGATGGCCTCTGGTCACCTTGTGCCGGAGAAAGGTTGATTATATTTACGACGAACCATAAGGAAAAACTAGATCCGGCTTTACTGAGGTCCGGTCGAATGGACAAACATATTTTGCTTTCTTATTGTAACATGGAGTCGTTTATGGTTTTAGCAAAGAATTATTTGAAACTTGAAGAACATGAGTTGATGAAAGAAGTTGAAGAACTGTTGGGGTTACTTGAGATTACACCAGCTGATGTTGCCGAGTGTTTGATGAGTTATGACGAAGATCCAGACATGGGTATGCGAAATGTAGTGGAACAGCTGAAGAAGAGATTGCAATCGAAGAACAACGAAAACAAAGAAAAAGATACCAAGAAGAAATCACCATCAGATATCAAAGAAAAACAAATGGCCGAGAACAAAAAAGAAAGGAAGAAGAAAAGAGAAGAGTCCGATGACTCAGATGAGTCGGATAGCTCAGATGAATCGGATTATACTGATGAGTCTGAGAGCTCAGATGAATCGGATTATTCTGTGAGTCTGATGAGTCTGATCAATTGAATAGCTCAGAAGATGACTTGGATAACTCTGACGACCCAACTGGCTCAGATGATTCAGATGGTTATAAAACAGCCGAATCAGATGATGAATCAAATGAATTACTACATTTTACCGATGAAACGATGATGGGGATAAATATGTTGATGATATGATAATGAAGTTGAACTATAAGACTGCTGAACAGAGTATAGTCCGACTCTGAATCGGATGCCTGGCTTCTAATTTTTTCAAAGGCTGCAATGATTTTCTTGGCGTGCATGTTAATAACATGATTTTGCGTGTATTTTTTTTTTCTTCTGGCAATATGTAAACATGGTAATCAAAAGGTTTGATTCATGATTTTTTTTCTGTGCTTTCATTTCATATTTCTTGTTCTCTGTTATAATAGAACAAACAACCATCTATTTTCATCAAATAGAAAAAAACACTTGAAGAAAACTTAAAATTAGCGATTAGAATTTTTGAAGATAAAAATTAAATATCTAAGACGGTGGAAGAAACTAAACTAAGTACTTTCTTGATGGCTAACGAAAATGTCAAACCGACGGATTAGCTTAACTTCTTTCTCTCTCCATTACTAAATTATGCTGTTAATCAGTTTCCAGGAAATGTTCGACTCCATTTCCAATTCCGTTGCGTAGCTTCAACCAAGGTGTGTGACGTCCACTTAGATTTTAGAGTACATGGTGAATATGGAAGAGCTTCCCAGCTAACTGAACCATAAAAATCGGTGGAAAAAGCCAGGTTGTGAGAATCCAAGTCAAACTGATCTAGATGTTTATGTTTTATAAGCTTAGCTACATTAGTATTAATACAGTAAGAGGCTCATGAGACCTAAAATGAAATAAACATTACGTGTAATTTAATTTGTAGAACATAATGTAAATTAAAAATTCGAAATGAAATCAAACTTTAAACCATCTCCCAACAATATTTCAAAAGTAGAAAATGTAGGGTTCGTTTTAGTTGGCAACTTGGCATAATCCACTCGTTCCTCCTTATCCTCAGCAAGTTTAGCTAAAATGCCATTGCACAATTTTGGATGCCCTCCTTCTAAACTGACCATTTCAAAACTACCACGTATCCTAGTTAGCAATTGTGCAGAAAGAATTTGGACTGGCAAAATATGCGCACTAATCGGCAAAATAAAATGCAAATTCCGCCGATAGTACGGTCAAACATTTGCAATGCAGCAAAAATGTGAATGTGTTTCATAGTCGGCACCAAAAATTTGGTATATATGTTATAAACATATATTTTGCTTTTGTGGAATAATAATATTTATTCCACCAAATTTTTTGTTATATCTTGTCATAAAAAATTGAACTGGAACTGTGGCAAAAGTGCTTAGATAAGTGAGACGTGGGTCACCCAAGTTATAAATCCATGATTGTTAGTTCGATTTTATGCACACTCCTTAACAAATGTACACACAATATTTTAATCACCACCATTAATTTAATATAGAAAACTACGTAACGAGATCGAGGTTCTAGATTTGGAAGGTCATGGGGTCATCAGTTAATTAACCAACTGATCAAATGAGCATATTAAATATACACTCTCGAGTGTGCACATAGTTAAGCTACGTAAACTGAGTGCCGAAAATTTAACTGGAGAATTATTTGGATCCAACAAAAGCGCAAAATAGGATGGGCGAACACATCGAAAACTAGCCATTCTACTTTTGCAATTGCTCGGTTACACGTATTATACATTGTTTTAATTTCTTCTTTTCTGACCTCAATTTTGGTCATATTGTGGGTAGCACGGACACACCCAAAATGGCCACGTGTCCGTGTACACATATTTTAATATAAATGTCTTCTAAAAGTGTCTCAATATTTTTGTATATGTATTGTTTTATTAGTATATATATTTATTCTTATATAAATTCGTTATTTATCAATAATTTATTAGTATTGTCGAGAAATTATGTTCATATATTATATACTCCCTCAGTTTTAAAAAATAAATAAAAAGCCTTTGAAGGTCAGATTACAAAAAGTTGGTGGGTAGCCTGGCAACAAGCTGGGCACCAACACCCTTTTGAATTGCTAAACCTATTCTATTAAAAAGAGTACCTCCTATCTTATGATTAACATCCTGATTGGTGATACAATTCTTCAACCTCTTCAAGAGAATGATAGTATCTTCGCCCAACTCCCCTAAAGTCGTAGCTAAAACAGCAAACCCGTACCGTTAGTGGAACACTTATCCGGTATTTGATTCGTTTACGCGTTGTAGCTATCGAAATTGCCCGACCGGTATAAAGTACGCGCTCCCCGCTGAACGGTGAAACAACCGTAACATAAAAACAAACATCCCGGGCCATTCTCCCAACCGTGAACAAGTATATCACCCGGTCTCAAGGGCGTATTGTTGTTCCGATAATAATCCAAGATCTACCTCTTTCCTCACATGTACGCCAACCTTGTAACAAATATCGGCGAAAACATCCCTTGCGAGGTCATGGCGGAATTTGTTTCCAACATCATTAGCGCAATGCACAAGATGATCTCAAAGAAAATATCCATATTTTTGTTGCAACTTGAGCATGTACTATCTTCCCAGAAAAGAGGTATTCCCAATCTATAACTTAACACCGACCTAAATTGCCTCGGTCCTATACTTTGATTTAAACCAGTAAATGGGAATCGCCTTAAGGAAATCCAACGCATGTGGCATCCTTTGCTTTGCCATAAACTCAATCTGATCGACATATAATCGCAAGACTAATCCGCTTCTTCACAACATCAAAATATAACACCGCCAACGAACGCATTGGATGTGGGGCAATATTATTAATGTTGAAGGTAGAAGAAGGCAATCCACATACCTCTAGGAAATTTGTCAAGGCTTGCTTGAAGCACTTCTAGTCACCTCCTCGGGGAAACATTTAGCATGGTCCGTTGTAAGCCCCTAGTCTCGGAAACAAGAAGCGATGTAACAATACCGGCTAGTATCTTCCATTGTGTATACACCGAGACCCCCATCTTTCATTGCCAAGGTGGAGAGACGTTGTTGCAAAGTGGTCCGAATCCCGCGCATCCCCCACAGTGACAATGTGTCTCAAAAAAAGCATCAAACGTTGATCAAACAAGGATATAGCTTGAAGCGATTACAAGGGGCCGGCAAATCCTCATAGCAAAATATAATCTTGACACCCCAACAAGAATCGCATAATGTAAGAAGCTCACTTTGAGGATCTTGCAGCTTCTTCACACTTTCCATTAGATAAATTGTTTTGTCAACTCTAGCTTGTATTATGTCGTTTCCGAAGTTAAGATCTAGGCTAACCGAGCGCCAAATAGCTTTCACCCTCTAGAAGGTCTTTTACCGATGCCCGTTGGAAAACGTTATCGGCTAAACTCCTAGGGTCAACAACATGCCGGAAAATCTCGCCTTCTTGATATTAAGATGAAGACCTCTGCTATCGCCTTCGATCAATAATGCTTAAAGCCTTTGACACCTCCAGCGTATCCCCTACCAAAGTGCCATCATCCAAGTACCACGCTTGTAGGTCAAGATTGCATTGCGAAGTAATCATACAGACCATCGGATGTAAAGCTAGAGCAAATAATAAGGGTCCCAAAGGATCACCTTGATGAACCCCCTTTGCCGAAGATAAATTGAAATCGTTATAATAAAGCCTTGCGGGCTTAGCATAACAAAACTCTACCCACCTCGCGATACACAGGCATTTGCTCCGCACCTCCTTGATGAGAGTGCTCCGTCAACTAAATTAAAGGCGTTTGTGAAATCAACTAACAACATGGTCATATTCCCTCGCCTCCCTTTCGACTCAAGTAACCTATTGGCCGAGTGCACTGCTTCTCCTCCGCCGGGATACCCACTCCGAATTGATGATTACCCAAGTAGACCGCCATTTCCTTTCCCACCGCCGACGCCGCCAACTTTGAACACATCCTCCTCCAAACCGTGCCTATCATATTGTCCTAAGTCCACCTCCCCGGCTTGAGAAACGAGTTAAAGGAGCGCCTGACACAAACTCACCTGCAACAGATGGACATCTACCCGCCAACCATAAGTTAACTACCCCATCCATAGATGCTAGAAGATCGTCGGCCACCGCCGTAGCAGCCCCACTAAGAGCATCCGCAAGTCTTTGGGCTCTCGAGACCGTCCCTCCCACAAGAAGTCCCCCTAGCGAAACTCCTAATAGTGACTAATACTTCCTTAGCATCCACATAAACTGCCGCTCCGTTAATTTGTTCTGAAGGTATGTCAGGTGGTTCAACCGCCTGGTGCATACGCCTCGCCCGTTCACTCAAGCTTCGATGTATTAGGTGCGACACCACCGGAAGAAAAGAATACGCACTACCGTCGCGTAGTGCCCCGAAGCCAACTTTCTCTTACAAGCTTGAAGATTGGTTTTTTCCTCTTGGTGCCTTGAGTAGGTTGTCCTCTTTGTCTTGTCCCGATGGACCCAACAACTTCCGAGCTAAGATAAGGCAGCCATTTGTCTCCCTCCACACATTCAAGGACCGATTTATGATATTATCCTGTAATCTCCTTCTATTAGCAGATTTCGATTCATTTGTATTCTTGGGGTAGTACAAAGTTAGAGTGCAGCTAGGCAATAACAACAATTTGATCCAAGATGTTACCTCAGTAGGCTTAGCCAGAATCTTGTCTATCTTCGCTTTCAGTGTTCTGGAGAAGTTTAGCCTACACGATGGAGGAATGCTAGCGGTCGTACGTACACTGCTTTCTTAAAAATTGCATCTAGCACTTCTAAGGTCGAACATTCGCCTCCTCATCAATTTCTTCAATGCCCGCGTCCCAGGGGAACCTATGGAAGGTTTGATAATTCCATGAATCAAAAATGTTGAATTGTTTCCATCTAGGGGACCCGCAATAGTATCACCGTGATCACGACAGGACGGCTCTGTGCACGAAGGTGCATACACTCACCGCACAACCACATCTTCGAGTGTCTTAAACCCACCTCCCAAGCATCATAGATGTCTGCATCATTACCAATACGTGCTCTGCATACACCCCCGCTCTCGCAGAACCAAAATGTCGATCGTGAATATGGCTAATTAGAGAACTTCGAGTGAAGCCTCTACCCCTAACCCCATCCCTAAGAATCATCAAAGATCCTAAAAGGACAATGGAAGGTTGAATCATCCAAGTGATTAATAACGGCCGAAGGAGAAGAAGAGTCTTGGAAGGGAGAAGATGGTTGTCCTTCCTTGTCATGACCAAAGGAGCCGAAACGCATCTCACCACAACCCTCCCGCGTTGCTCATCCGATTCGGGCTTTTTATCAAACACTTTCCGTGCGTTAAACAACTCACGAAACTTAAACGTATATAATCACAAACGGATAAAATCACAAACGTGTTGAAACACAAACATATAGAGTCACCAACGGAACGAATCACCAACGGATCGAATCACCGAATCACAAAGCAAAAATCATGTTTCATGAATATCAAAATTCCAAATTTTTACTGCAGTGGGATTTCAATTACAACTAATATTGACAGCTCTAGTTCCGACCCTTACCAGTCATTGATTTTAGTGGCAAAGAAATATAATCTGTAACCAGTGTTTTAAAAGAAAAATAGTTTTCCTTTTAATTTTTGTATTAAAAAACGAGGTACTTTAATTTGTAACCAGTGTTTAAAGAACCGGAACGGACCAGTCCGACCAATAAACTAGTGAATCACTTAGGGAAAAGGTTGGGTCCAATGTAGTTAATATCGGATATCGGTTTGTATCGGCCAGGAAGGATACAAGGGTACGACTTCGTATCGGGGATATTATCGTTCAAATATCGTTATAATATCGGTTCCAAATTTAGAGACTATAATATTATAGCTACCTTCAATTTTATCAAAAACACGAGTAATTTCAATAACTTTAAAGTTCTCTGCCTAAAATGGTAAATAAACAAGTTCAAACTAGAAATAACGAAGTTCAAACTAGAAACATGAGAGTAACTTCAAGTCTTCAACAAGTTTAAAGTTTAAACGGAGTTCAAATTAAACAAGTTTAACTTCAAACTAGGAAGAAAAAAAATCGATATCCAAAAAAAAAAATTAAAACATTTATCAATTGAATATGTTTTTTTGAAAAAAAAAAAAAACGAAATTTCAAATTTCCCGATATTGGATCGTATCGGCCGATATTATCGGAGGGAATACCCCGTGTCATGCAGATATTATGGTTATCGTATCCTTTGGGACCGAAATCAAATTTCCCCGATATATCGGCCGTATCGGCCGATATTGACTACATAGGTTGGGTCATCCTTGACCCAGTGATCTGCCTAAAAACCCAGCGAACCGGGTGACTCGAGCGGTCCAACTAGAGAACCATAATTTTGAACCCGATTCATACCGTTTCTTCTCCGTCAATTTTTTTAGTGTTTTATAGAAAATTTTCCCTCTGCATTGATTTAGTTCCCACTTTTGCAGACGATTGAAGAATGACAAATGGATATATCCATATATCACAAAAACATAAACTATAGACGATATTAATTGTGTTTGAATCTTTATGTTAATAATACCTTTGAACATTGATTCATGGATTAATCTTGATAAATACCAAAATATCATTTTGAAATACCTTAAATTTTTTGAAAAGGGGGGTTTAATATTGATACCTGTTGAAATACCTTAATGTGTTGCAGATTGAGAAAAAGATAGACAAGTTAATCCAAAAAACTAAATAGTATTTTTTTCTTTATCTTATGTTTGTTGTTAATTGTTAATGCACAAATCATCAATTCTTCCGATGTGGTTCTTCTTGATGGAGATGGGGTTGGGTGTGAAAAGTGCAGTCCGCTAGATCCATGAAGCAACAAAATTCTTTTTACGAAGTACCTAAAGAGCAAAGGCATGAAGAAACTACTTGTGTTTGTTTTAAAAAATACGTGGGGTCATAGAAACTATCATGACTGGTGATTAATTTTTTTTTTTTTTTTTTTTTTTTTTTGAAGAGAAGGTTATATTAAAAAGAAAGAAAAAGGAACCAAGGATCAAACCAAGGTTAATACAACGCAATTACATGCACATTAGAGTATCCCAATTACTCCAAATTAAGCTAGTATCAACATACTTAAAAATATCATTGTCACAAGACCATAAGACTACCAATTGCTTAACCAAATCAATATTTTCATGCACAGTTTTGTGACGTTCTCCAAAAACTCTTCCATTCCTCTCCTTCCACGAAATCCAACAAACCGCATAATGAAGGATTTTCCATACGTCCTTACCTCTCCCTTGCAACACATTGTTAGACCAAGCTTCGAACAGCTGAATCAAAGTATTTGGAAGTGGCCATGCTATCCTAAAGGATTTGATGAAATAATTCCAAATCTCAAAAGAGTACTTACAATGAATGAACTTATGATTTGCTGACTCCCTGACGTCGTTGCATAAAACACACATCTCACTATCAATGTCCACACCTCGATGTCACAACATATCTCTGGTAGGTAAAGAATCATGAAAAGTAGCCCAAATAATAAAGCTCACCTTGTTAGGAATGTTACCTTTCCAAAGGAACTTATCGAAACCGCACTCTTCAAGGTTGCCTGAAAGTCTTTCGTAACATCTTGAGGTATTAAAGTTCTCCATAATCACCAACTCATCATCCTCTTCAACAAGCTCAGGAACACCATTCAAATCACGCTTCAAAAGATCCCATTCTAATTGCTCATTAGAGTTTAGAGGTATCTTAAAAACACAAAACCACACACCATTTGCTATCATGTCATAAATTGTTGCATCCTTAGCCTTCACCGCCTTGTAAACTACAGGAAAAAGGTCTTGCAATTTCCCCCTATCTAGCCAACGATCCTTCCAAAAGCGGATGCCTTTGCCATTTTTTACCGAGAAAGTCGCCATATTCTGAACCTTCGTCACCATATTAGTAACGTTCTTCCACAAACTCCTACCCTGGGTCTTACTGTCCATATCAGGAATCAACAGATCACTATTATGTGCAAATTTTTCATTTACCAACTTCCTCCATAAACTAGTTTTGGACTTCGAAAATCTCCAAATCCACTTAACTAGCAAAGATTGATTAATTCTCCTCAAATTTTTCACACCTAGACCCCCATTCACCTTAAGAACACAAAACTTCTTCCAAGAAACCCACACCAATTTCTTTCTACCTTCCACCGCACCCCACAAAAACTTGCGCATAATCTTAATCATTCTTTTTTCCACGCTCACAGGTAAGTGAAAAAGAGACAAATAATAAATAGGTAAGCTCGCAAGACATCTCTTAATAAGAATTAGTCTACCTGCTTTATTAAGTTGTCTTTTCTTCCAAGACGTTAGCTTTTGCTCCATTCTAATCAGAACATGTTCCCAAACAGATGTACTACGCCAATGTGCACTAATTGGCATCCCAAGATAAGTAAACGGTAATTTTTCTGTCTTGCAACCCAGCTCTCTGGCTAGGTCATCGATCACCCCATCTTCTCCCACACTGATCATAGTACTCTTCTCTAAATTCAACTTCAAACCCGTAATAGTTTCAAACACAGCAAGAATGATTAAAAGATGTCTAACTTCCTCCACCGAAGCATCAACAAAAATCAAAGTGTCATCTGCAAATTGAAGGTGAGAGATAATAGTACCATGATCAACCACTGTGAAACCAGAAATCTGACTTCTATCAACCGCATCATTAATCAACTTGGACAAAATCTCGACCACCAAAAGAAAAAAATACGGAGATAATGAATCTCCCTGTCTCAAACCCTTACTTAGTTTGAATTTCTCAGTCGAACTGCCATTCACAAGAAGAGAAAGATGAGTTGAGGTTACACACCATTTGATCCAAGTAATACATTTGACGCCGAATTCGTGCTTCTGTAAGATTGTGAATAAAGCTTGCCAATTGACATTATCAAAAGCTATCTCCATGTCAATCTTGCATAAAATTCCCGGTTTCCTAGCATTCAATTTACTATCCACACACTCATTGGCAATAAGAACACCATCAAGAATTTGTTTACCATGAATGAAAGCCCCTTGGAAATCAGAAATAAGATTCGGCATCACCTTCTTTAGACGATTCGCAAGTAACTTGGATAAAATCTTGTACACCATACCAATAATACTTAAAGGTCTATAGTCTTTAGGAGTACATGAGTCCTCCTTTTTGGGAATAAGAGTAATAAAAGAGCAATTAAAACGCCAATCAATAGACCCAGACCTGTGAAAGTCTTTGACTAAATTCATGAATTCTTCCTTTATCGTACTCAAACAACTCCTAAAGAATTCAGCAATGAATCCATCTGGCCCCGGAGATTTGTTGCACCCTATTTTTCTAATCACATCCCAGACTTCATCCTCTGAAAAGTCATGCTCAAGCAAAATCCTATCTGCCTCTGCAATTTTCGGAAAATGAAGATTTTCAATATTTGAGTTCAACAGAAGAGAATGATGAAGTGCACCCAATTCCTCCAATACGTTAAGCTCATGAATCCTACCTGTAAGCTCATATTTATCCCTCGACACTTTCCCAAACTCCTGAATTCTCCAAGGCTTAATAAAGTGTTTCAGGTTTTGAAGTTTCAAAAAGAAATGTGAACTTGCACTACCATCATAATTCATTACGTCCCACCAACGCTTCACATTAGGAGCAAAGTCCTTAAGCTCTAACCATAACCTGTCAAGCTTGAAATACGGCTTAGACGACAAGGATGGTTCTTAAATAATCAGTAATGGATTGTGATCAGATATAGATCTAGTCAAAATAACCTGTAAAGCATTCGGAAAAACCTCATCAAAATCATGGCTAAACAAGAAACGGTCAAGCCTGCACAAAAGAGGATTCGCTTGATTATTCGACCAAGTGAAAGCACCACCAATCAATGGCTGGTCAATTAACTCGTGCTCCAGAATGTAGTTGTTTAGGAAGCCTGTATTCATACTGTATCCCTCTTCGCGATTCCTCTCCTCACTTGACCGAACAACATTCATATCTCCCCCAATACAAATAGGTCCAGTCCACCAACTTCTCATTACATCCATATCCTCCCAAAAATCCGTTTTTGGAAGAAGGCAGTTTTTGGGTATACCAAAAACATTTTGGGTATACCAAAAACATTTTGGGCATACCAAGTAAGACAAAATAGGAGTGTAAATAGCAATATTAGAAGCCCCTTAACCAATTTTTTTTGGTAATGGCAAATATGCCCTTTTAGGATTAGTGTTAATAGTAATGATTAGGTAAAATAAATCTGATTAGTGATTAGTTTTAAGATTACTTGCCACTATCCGGGTTTGCGAGCGTAGCCCCCCCCGCTCTCGTTACGATTTTTTCCCGGTTTTGATCTTCGTAATGTTGATTTTTTTCCAACATATCTTATGTTTAATCTCGCTTTTGTAGGTTAAAATCATCAAAAGTTTGTGTTTTTTCACTAAGGTTCTATGAGTTTGGATGAACAAGTTCGGCTAGATGGAAGTGTTGATTAAGAGCCGAACCTACCTAGTTCGGCTCGTTTGAATTGTCCAAATAAGCGAACCCTACACCGAATCGTCTGGAAGAAAAATGTTTAGGGTTCTTGCTTATATTTAGAAATTCGTAAGTCACTTAACCTGTTGGAAACACATTGTTCGCTATTTGAATAAGTAGAATATAAGTTTCTAACCGATCATGTACATTCCTGGGTTAATAATTTTGTATTGGTTCAAGACATATTATGATTATCGAATACGCAACCCCTACGCATCTCTTTCGTAGCTAGGTTCGGCTTGAAATTGCATGAAATTTCAAGCTTCTAATTGTTCATATACACTTACAGAAGATTTTGTGAAGAAACAGTTCGGCTAAAAACACAACTTAATTGTGAGTCAATCTTATAAATGCACTAGGTTCTAAGAGATATTATGATTATCGTACAAGTTTCTAACCTAACCATTAATTTTTCTTTAGAGCATCTAAAAATGTTCGGCACATATTATGATTATCGTACAAGCCGAACCTAACCATTAAGGGTAAGGACATATTAGTAATTTAAATTATTTGAGGATATATAAGTAATTACACTACCCCTTATTTTTCCACCCTGGGTGGAAAAAAAAATTTGTATGCCCAAAAACTGCCTTCTTTTGGAAGCTTCTCATAAGGGATATACACATTTGTTACAGCCCATTGAAAACCAGTAATCCTAGTCGAGAAAACTGAAGTTAGATTATTAAACCCAATTCTCTCGTCTAATTTTTCGAATCTACTGCTATCCCAGATCGATAATAAACCACCGTTGCTTCCAATAGAAGGAATATAAGCCCAATCGAAATTATCATCATACCACAATTGCCTAACAAACCATACTGACATGCTTTGAGTTGTCGTCTCTTGTAACAAACAAATCACACACTTTTGAGTAGCTATTAGATTCTTCACTGAAATTTGCTTGTCTAAGTCATTCATGCCTCTAATATTCAAGCATAATATTTTAAAATCCATTTAAGATAGCTTCTTCCCTGGCCATACGAATCTCCTCAGCACAGTTACTACCAGCGTCGTTTCCATTCCCATTCTCCTGCTCAAACTCGTCATAAACATTCTCTCCCTCCATGTTGTCATTATCTTCCCCTACCTCACTGCCAGCAGTACCAACATTACTCGTGAATCTCTGTCTATATCTATGAATTAACGACGTCATATTCTTCTTCAATGTCTCCTGTTGAGCTTTGTTGATACTACCATAGCTGCATGCCACCCGAACAAGAGACTGAACAGTATTTGTTATCAGCTTTTCTTTCTCCAATGTGTCATGTTGTTGTACTACCTCTAAGTTCTGCACCACCTTTTCCTCCATCTCATTACGTATAGACTTAACAGATGAAGAGTTGTTCTCCGATACCTCCTCCCCTGAATCCTCAATATGTTGTAATGAGCCGAATCTGGAGCCTGTAGTGGACTTTGAAACTGAGTTCTGAGCGTCGTTCTCAGTCTCAGACTTACTTCTACTTCTCCTAGAAATAAAACCGCAGCTCTCTTCTGTTGCCCCCAAATTCACCTGCCTGTTTGCTGAGCTAATATTTGGAGTTTCGCCAACAACCCCATGAACAGTTTCTGTGCTTTTGATACTGTTTGCAACACCTGGGGATAACCTTGTAGATTCCATCATCTCGATTTCAAAATCATCCACCATTTTCTTGTACCCCTGGTCTGACAATTCTCGCGCTGGAGAGTAGTGCACCTCCCATTCAACGGTAAGCACAAACTTTACTCCACCAATCTCCTGAACCACCGCCACCGGTATCTTTTCGATGTCTCCCCTCATTGATATCCTAAAAAAATAAGCTTTAGATGCTTTTTTAATGCTCAATGTTTCGGCTGAGATAATATGCAATCCTCCGAATGCATCTGCAATTAGCTTGAAATTAGCCTCTCCTCAATACTTCAATGGCAAACCTCTGATCTTTAACCATTGCACATCTCTAGTCACCTTCCCCATAGAAACAATTACCTCACTCCTAATTGACTGTTTAGCTACAACGTTATCACTACCATTCACCCTGCCAGTATCTTTGCTCTTACTAGGAAATTTAGGTATGTCTTCTCCATGCCATTTGTAAACCATGATTATTATTTCATCCTCCTCCCAGATAGCCGGTCTCCATAATTTTTTCCATTCCAGGTCCTCCAACTGGATTAAAGCCGTTAGAGTATTGGCTTCATCCATTTTTAAAAACCTGTCCCAGCCAAGTTTTCTTCCGACAAGAGATGCAATTCTTCCCCAGCCAATGTTCTTCGACACCTTCACTACACCTTTTAACTCCTCCTTCCTCAAACTCGGGTATTCAGCAGCAGATCCTAGACTGCCAATTAGATTCCTTGTTGCAGCTAAGCTAGGTGTGGTGAAATGCTGCAATACTTGAGACAAAACGTACCAGCAATGGTAGCTTTGTCCACAAGGAAAGCATATACTGAATGGTTTTCCTTCTACATTGTGTCTAAATCTTGAAACCCTTAGATACATACCTTCATTATTGTTTTGGATTTGAGCTAGGTATACATCTTCCCCTGCCCTCTCCCTCCATTTATCTTCGCCAGAATCCTTTTCTAAAATATTGTCCACATCCTTTTTCAGCCAATCAATCATCTGCGGATGGAATGCCAACCAAGCACGATAACCTCTTCTACCTCTCTCAGTAATCTTCACCGTTCTAATATTCCCAAAGTATTCAATACCAATTGAGAATGTCTCTTTCCAACTGGAAATTTCTTATCTCACGATCCTTTATTCCCTCAAGTCTTCCTGAATCTGCTTCTTTGGACGAAAAAAAACCACCATCTCTGGAATTGTGTGAAAGCATTCGCATAGTTCTAGCTTTTGACCGTCCAGTAATCATGGATTTTAAAAAATCAAATTGAAAAACCCTAAAATTTAAAAGAAAAGGCGATTAAAACGAACTCCACTAACCAATAAATCCCGGTCCTAAGGGGAGGGATCAATGATCCGTCCTTAGACGGCGGAGAAGTTCAGTTAGCACACTGTGAAACTGAATCAATCAAGATTGATTCGATTGAGAGGCTGAGTTCGAAAAATTTGGAAATGGCCATGAAAGAGAAAGTGCCAAAAAAACGGTCTTTTTTCCGTCCCCCAATTTCGGTGTATATCCTAGTGATTAGTTACTATTCACACGCCTCATCGGTAGAGTATTAACCATCTGTTAAGTTTAGCCTTTAGGTCGTTGTCCGGTCCGTATTTAGATGGTTTTTCCTCGCTAATTATAATAATCGAGACGGGATAACCTAACCCATAATCAATGAATATGGTCGGCTCTTTCCTCTTTTTTTCCTTTCAAAGAGAGAAGACATCGTGCTGCACATGATCGTGCTAATGATGTGGTTTGCCATTATTGAAAAGTATAGGTACCTACCTCGAACATTATAAGCACAACACTTCGAAAGAAGAATAATAAAATATAAAATAAATTAATGGTGTAAGGTAGCACACACCCATCATCTCAATATTTTTTCTTATTGAAACTAAGTGAAAAGGAGTACACCCTTGCGCGTATACCTCCATGGCTAGTAGTGGATTGGTACTCAATATTTCCGATGCAAATTCAGCATAACCAAGGATAGCAGCTACGTAAACAAAATGACATTTAAATCTTTTTATCCATATGGATAGCAAAGCATACAACTTAGACCCGAACTTAACCGGAAAAAGTACATGTCAATACCAAACAAGGAACAAAAGAAATAAAAGCATCGGACAACAGTCCCAACAACTCAACCGCGTCATGAGTTCAACAGTTCACCATCGAAAGATTGATCAGCTGGAATGTGTTGAAAAATCTCATCACTCCGACTCCATACATAGCAGCATGAGGTGTTGTCTGATAGACAACACTAAGAGTTTTACTTGGAAACTGACTTATGAAAAATAAGCCCAAAGACTGATAATAGCCAAATAGAATACCATCCATTTACAAATAAGCCATCTTAAACGCCTTCGCATATGAGGACGGAGGGATATTCCACAATAGACGAACAAGGAAAATTGTATAATCATGACCCCAACTCCCATAATATTAAGTTTAATATCTAGTTTGTGGTGCCGGTAAAATGGTGGCCCAATGGTTTTGACTACTATCGTGTAACTTAAGCCAAAACACACCACTGCAATAGCAAGCAATATCTCAAGATATCCGACTATTTAAGTGGTGGATTCGGATGGATGTTGTATAGCGTCAAATGTAACAATAAGAATCGTCGATGCACATACTAAAAGTGAGAGGGAATTAAGGAGTATGAATGACTCGTAAGCTTTCGGTGATGTATAAGCCAAAACAGCAGTTCCATCCACCAATCATCTTCCAGAACAATACCAGGGCCTAATTTTTTGGACACGTATGGAAACGTTAACCCAGACTTACTTTTTTTTTTTGAAGCATAACCCAGACTTACTATTTGCAGCGGTTAATAGATTCTTGACAAAGTTTGATCTGTAAGTAACAATCTCATCATCGGCAGTAATATTACCTGTTGTATTCTGTGGCGGAAGCTTGTTTAGGAACGATTCAAAACCTTCAGATATAGGGGTGCCGATAGCATTTTATAGATAAAAAGTAAACATAACAGGGTTCGTCGTAGAATCAATCTCCGAGTCATCCTGGAAAACACCCCCAGGTGGGTTGATAATGGCTTGATAAGAAATGCCAGCTATTAGAGCTGCAACAATCATTATGGTGTTTAGTCTCTCTTTTAGCCACTCATTAGTTGAAGCCGTTCTTTGTTGCGGAACTTCTGTATGTTGTTTCGGAACTTCTTCAGTAGCATGATAACCATACCAGCTTAATCCTACGTCATTCATTTCATTTCTATCTAACATGTGTAAAGCTGTGAATTCCTCATTGTTTCGGATATTTATATTGATTCCTATATCATCACTCTGTATCAAATACCTTAACATCTACAGAAAGAACAGTGATTTGATATTGTTAGACGATAATATATCTTCTTTTATGTTTATGTGTGTCAAGAATAGTACTACCACACACACAGTAGTGGTAACTTAAGATCATTCCATCTTTTATAAGCCTATTTTAACCTGGCGAGATTGGGGTATACCCAGATTAATTGGGGTATACCCAATAAGACAAAATAAGGTTATTATGAAGTAAAACCAAGCCACCCCTTAACCTTGTATTTTCTAAATGGCTAAAACACTCTTGGTTAATTAACATTAAAATTCTGATTAGGTTAATTAATTGAGTTTAGATTAAAAATTTGAAATTATGAATTCACTAAATTAAACCTTTCATCCCACTTATGATTTCGATTTCGATCAAAAAAATTAGATTTTGAAAATACACAAGGCCGGCAAGGTTATAGTTTGAATAAAATGCCGGCTAAGATTTACCGGCATGGTACACTTTGAATAAGCTGCCGACTTTGGTCCGCCGGCATTGTATTGGTTGAAGAACACGTCGAGTATCTTGGAACATAATTTCACGTTCGGCATGGTAAATTTTCCTACGATGCCGGCGGTTATAACGTCGGCAAGTAAATAGCTTTTATCACTGTCGGTTGACATATAGCCGGCAGGTTAGGGATTTATAACCTTGCCGACTTGTACTTATACCAAACAGAAAACAGAAAATATGGAAGATGTAATTCACTTTATTCATGCAATTTTGGTTACTACATTGATTGAAACATAAAAACGAATGCACTTAGCATCTGCATCAAGCCTTTAAACCCCTAGGCGACCCTAGTGGACGAGTTATAGTCTCGTGAGGGCTTATATAGAGGTATACCCACAAAACCTACACTAAAACTTCTAAAACCATCAATCTTCCTCCGACGAAGACGATACCAAGTAGTCCGGGTTATCCAACGGGATTCTATCGGCCAAGAAGTGATAGCTTGCATCGAATGCGAATGATTCCCCCTTTACTTCCAAGTAGCGCTATTTCACGGCTTCGTGCTACAAAAACAAGCTTACATTTGTTAGTGGTGTTTCTTTGGAAGATAAAACAACATGGGTTACGTAAAAAAAAACCACAAAATGACTTACAAATTCTGCAACGGACAAGGTGAAGGGGCGAGTGTTAAAAATCCTAGGTTGGAGGGCTAAATAAACAAGTATCGCATTTTCGATTACTAGATGCCTAGCGTGGACTTGTTCAATACTTCTTGCATTAGGATTCCCATACTCGCCGCAAATTTGTTGTGTACCCTAGCCCAAAAGGTTTTGGAATCTTCCCTTTCAGAGGATTGACATCTAAGTCAATCTTCCGCGTACCAAGCCTTGGTGATTGCAAAATCTTCATTTGAATCAAAAGATGCCATTGTTGTTTGTAGAGAGCTATTGAGTGAGTTAGATGGAGTGTATGATGATATGAGCTTTGGAGAGTATATGGAACTATTTGTATGTTGTTTTTTAGAGAGACAAAGTGTATTTATAGGATGGTGGCCAAATTTGGCCGTTATAGTGCCCAAGTACAAGTCAATCAATGAAATTGTACTTGCCAAAAATTTGAATTTTGAATACGCCGGCGAGGTATGTTTTCTCCAAGATGCCGAAAAAACCAGACCGGAAGGGTCTTAAATTTGTTATCGTGCCGGCTTTGTATGTTTTAGGCATCAGGAGAAAAGTTATTTTGCAACAAAACCGTCGGAACTATATTGGGTCAACACATTTCCGGCTACGATTCAGCCGGAAGGGTTATCATTTTGATACCATGTCGGCCCTGATAACTACACAATTTCCTTTGTAAGGGCCGACAATCTGACAGTTCACCACCTTGCCGGCCCTGGGTCATCCGGCAGGGTAATTTGAAAGATGCATTCCGGCTTATGCATTAAAACTTTACAAAGCTAAACAAACCATTCATTCAACAACTAGAAATAAAACACTTTAAAAAAACCATTTGTCCACACCATTAACTTAAACATTTGTCCACCACAACATAAAGAAATGAACTACGAAAGCATTCATTGACCACTACCACGTCCACGACGAGCACGGCCCCGTTTCGGAGAATTAACTTCACCACCATGACCACTGCTGCTACCTTCGCCACCATGAGTCCTCTTTTCATCAGCCTTCATCTTGGCTTGTGCTTCTCTCCTAGATTTTTGTTCATCCTTTACTTGAGCCTCAAGTTGCTTGAACATTTCATTGGCACCCTCATTGCCAACATTGTTAACATAGTCAATGTGCTTGCTTTGCTCTTCAATCGACAAAGGCTCTCTTTTTTCTCTCGTGCACAACAACACCTTCCCAAAGGTCTTCAAATGCTCCTTCTATTTTCAATTAAACAACAAACAATGAATATAATGATTCAGTAATGCAATCAATCTTAAAATAGTAAAAACAACTCTAAATATACTTACAAAGAACTTAAGCAATATTGATGGGTCTTTCGCTTCCAACTTCTTCTTTAGAGCTTGTTCTTCAGCAGTCATTTTCCTAATCACAGTAGGACGAGCCCATTCCAATTACCACGCCATGTATTTCTCAGTAGCTTCATGACCATGTTACGCTTCATGAAGCTTTGGTCATATCTATTGTCCCAATTTCAATTTCTCAATCGGTGAAGCTTGTTCTTCAGCAGTCATTGTCCCAATTTCTTGAGCCGGCGGTGGAGCGTAAGAGATGTTAATTGTTTTTTGGGACATGGTGCACTCATACCGGTTTACAGTAAAGAACGGCTTATCTTCATCGAAATGAGGTTCTTCTTGGACGTAACCCAATTGTCGCATAATCCGATGTGGATCGTACATTGAAAATCCTTCAAACACATTCATCAAGGGTCCATAGTATAATGCAACAACTTCATTTATAGGATGGATTAAACCTTGATTTCTAGCATCCCGATACGGATCAAAAATCACCTCCTCCATAGTCAATTCGTCGATGGCACTTCGGAGTTTCATAAGTTGTTGCGGTATTTCCTTATCCTGAGTACCCTTAAAACTGTACCTTTACGCTCTTGGCCTATTAACCGCAACACTCTCATCCACTTTGATGTATGAATTGTCTTTGAACAAGGAAGGGAAGTTCTCATATATCCAAACATATGCAAAAAAAAAAAAAAAGTTTAGTAAGAACCTTATCTTACGAGAATATTCGGTAATATAAATGTTTTAGACAATAAAATTACCTGGAAGAGACGTGTGTTTCCGTTAACTTGCTTAGTGAGTGCCCTAGAACATTTTGTCAACTCATTGTTCAAGAAGGCGACCACCGCAGTACCCCAAGAATACTCAGCATCTTATTTAAGGGATCCAATAGTTGCAAGTAACCGGCCTCGACCTGGTTTCTAGAACTATCGGGGAAGATACATTTGCCCAGGACGTATAACAAATAACCGTCCGCGGAAGCATTGATTCGCACCGGGTTCACCATTCCTTCCTTGTCAAGGATTGACTGTGTATCCCATAATGTGTCCCTCAACATCTTTGCATTAAACTTCTTGGTTAGACGACCATCCTTCATGTCAAGAATAGCCTCCATCTGAACCTGATTCCAACAGAACAATTTCTTGCTCAAATCGTAAATCTTCTCGAAAGATATAGAATTATCGATCCCCTCACAGACTGCTTTTCCCTCAACCTCGAGGCCTAGAATTTGTTGAGAATCATCGGGAGTTATCGCCATCTCACCGAACGAGAATAACATGGTATCAGTCTCTCCGTATAACATTTCACAGAATGCTGAGACGGTAACTTTATCAAGATTAATATTCGAACTCTCAATCGCAGGCATCAACCCAGAGTTCCTCACAATCACTTTCACATCCTCATATTCCTTGTCAAGATCCCAAGTATGAGCCACTGAACACGAAGCTTGGCGCCTCATGAGACGGATAGCATGCTTGTGATCCTAAATACAAAAATAAAATAAAAAATGAAAAGAAATACAAACACTTGACGCAGATTTAATTAAGATAGTTACACACTTGAATAAAGAACAAAGACGGATTAAGATTACTTACGATAATATTATGGATCGTACATGCCCATGAGTCTTTGTATCCAAAAAGAACATTGCCACCATCTCTTGGGATCCCCCTTGGGTCCTCATCTTTTTTCAGTTTAACCATCAAGTATTCGGGAGGCATGTGAGAATTCTGTGGTTTAATGATCACCCTCTTCCTCGCTCCGGTTGAAGTTGAACCCGAATCTTCGGTGGGTTCAACGATTTGTTCTCCATCTTCTTCTTCTTCTTCTTGTTCCTCTTCCTCTTCAACAATTTCCTCTTCGACGGTTTTCTTACCTTTATCTCTATTACCATCATCATCATCATTACCTCTTCCAACAGGTGGCATGTTTTGATCACCATCATCATCATCATCATCATTTTTGCCTCCTCTAGCATCCGGAATTCTTTCATCAACATCATCATCATCACCTCTTCTACCAGATGGAATTGATTGGTCTTCATCTGGAGTGTCGTCTGAATCACTGGTTTCAAATGGTGGTTCTGGATTATTTCTTATAATGATCTTTGTCGTTCCCAGCTCAACATATGCTCCTCGATGTTTTGAAGATAAGAGTTTATCACCAACACGAGGAGGGTTTGAAGGAGGACTACTAAGAGATGCTTTCAGAGAAGCTTTCTTCTTTGTCGTTTGCAATCTGAACAAAAATAATTCAGAAAAAAAAATCAACAGCCGGCAGGGTTTACAAATACAACCTTTCCGGCGGACACATAGCCGGAAAGGTAGACCAAACGATGCTTACCGGCTAAGACACCCCGGCATGTTGTCATCAAAATAGCCTTCCGGCCAACAAACAAATTTACACAGTAAATACAAGGAATTTCCACTAAACAGGTCGGAATGACACCCCGGCATGGTTTTAAAAAATACCCTTCCGGGACTAAATATTCTAGGCATCAGAAGACATTTAAATAAAAGTAGCCGGCAGTGTGAAAAACGAATAAGATGCCGTCTTCGTTAAAACTAAAATAACGCTGGAAGGTATTTAGTTGAATAACCTGCCGGCCCTGCTAGTAGCAGTTACAGAAACTATACACCCGGCAGGTTCTTCAACCTTATACCCTCCCGGCCAAACCCTAACTATGAAAACCCAGAAAGGTCGATAACAAAGAACCTTGCCGGCGTCGCACTTGCCAATTCACAAATTCGAATTTTCTGACCTAATTTGACATGCAAATATGAAATCGAAGTACTAGAGTGAGTTTAAACAAGCCCTTACTTTCTTAAGCACACCATTTCACGTGTTTCAGTGGGTTCAATTCCTTCTTATTCAACCGTTTTTTTCTTCACTTTCTTAGCAACCAAACTTGCAATTCCAGGGTTATATTCATTGGGTTTGCGATTAGTTTTTTTCATACGAGTTGCCTTCTTCCGTGGTGGATCCATTGATGAAGATTAATCGGAGTTTTTGAATCGACGATGTTAACGAATTAATCGGCGCGTTTTGGTGGTGGTGGGGTGATGGTGCCGGTAGGGTTGTGGAGGGAGGAGAACAAGAGAAGAAGATGAAATGAAAAAAAATTAAAACTGATTTAGAGTAATAGGTTTTTAAAGGGTAAGGGTATTTTTGTAACTTACCCATTAGGCCTCCCCCTAAAACCCACAAAAAATGTCCCTTTAAAATTGGGTATACCCCAATTAATCTGGTTATACCCCAATCAAGCAAGGTATTTTAAGGGTAGTCCATTAAAGATTGAAATATATAATTCTACACTACGTGTAATAATTTAAGAAATTACTGACTGTTTATGAATAGATTCCGAGAAAAATATAAGTATACTGAAGACAATGTTTCCATGCTATTTGGAGAAAACCATTGCAACAGTGTGCTAAAGGCGTCCAGATAAATTAGTGTTATACTTCAGGCTACGGCTACCTAAATTTTAATTTAAGTAAAAAGTCAATAACTTATGCGATACTAACGCATTTCTGAAAAAAAAAAAAAAAAAGAGAAAAAAAAAGGGTAGCCTAATATTTACCTTCATCCGCTGCATCTGTACCGCCAGGTGCAAGATTGTGTTCCCACCGCTGTCAAAGGAGTTTACAGAGATTACATCCGGGTTATTAGCAAGATTTGTCCAGTTAGTCACCAAGTAGTCAACCAACTTCTCCGTGGCCGTGAACGTATTATTTTTGACACATAAGTGAAGTATTGTCTCCTTTGTGTTTGGAAGTACTGTTAAAAACTTAAGGTTCATTAATAATGATATTGAATAATCTAATTCATCTCCAAGAGGAGGTATTTATCAAGGTTACATGAAGAAAGGGAATTAAAGGAGAACACGTCTTCTCTACTTACACTTAACGTGTTGTCGGGTGAAGAATGTAAACTATAGCTATAGCTAATAGACTAGACTTTTGACTATGTTGTTTAGACTATACCTAATAGACTATTCTATAGCTAATAGACTTTTGACTATGTTACTATGGACTTTTGACATTTGTTACCATACATTACTAACAACTCTACATTACACATTAAAGACTTTTGACTATGGCTATGTTACTAGCCATGGTGTGCGATTCAACACTCTCCCTCAAGGCGGTGCATATATATCACAGATGCCCAACTTGATAAGTGAATCGTGAAATATATTATTCGAGACGGCCTTGGTCAGAATATCTGCTAACTGTTGTGTTGTACGAACATATGGTACTTCGATAATGTTTTCTTCGAGTTTTTCATATATGAAATTCCTATGAATTTCCACATTCTTCGTCCGATCATGTTGCACCGGATTCCATGCAATCTTGATTGCTGACTGATTATCACAAAATAATTTCATAGGTTTCCCAGAAGGAAAGCCAAGCTCTCCCATAAGCCCTTTTAACCACAATAATTCACAAATGACTTTTACCATTTCTCTGTATTCCGCTTCAGCACTGGATAAGGAAAAAACCTGTTGTTTCTTAGACTTCCAGGTCACTAAATTTCCGCCAACAAAGGTAACATACCCAGATGTTGATCTTCTCCTGTCACATTTACCTCCCCAGTCTGAGTCAGTATAACCTGATACATCAAGATTTCCATGTTTTGAAAACATCAAACCTCTGCCTGGTACGGACTTCAAATATCTTAGGATTCTGATGATTGCATCTATGTGTTGCTGACCCAGATTATGCATAAATCTTCTTACAACACTTACATCATAAGCAATATCTGGCCTTATATGAGAAAGATAAATCAAGCGACCAACTAACCTCTGGTATTGTCCTTTGTCTGCTGGTATTCGATCAGAACATTCTTCAAGACCATGATTTTGTTCCATAGGAGACCCGATTGGCGTACAACCAGTCATACCAGTTTCCTTCAACAAATCAATCACATATTTTCGCTGACACAAGAAAATTCCCTTTCTGGATCGATTAACTTCAATACCCAAGAAGTACTTAAGTCCACCCAAATCTTTCATATCAAACTCAGAATACAAGCAACTCTTCAGATTACTCATCTCTTCAGGGTCATTTCCTGTTACCACCATATCATCTACATAGATAATAAGAGCGGTTACCTTGTCACCTACTCTTTTAAGGAACAAGGTATGATCAACATTACTCTGTATATACCCAAACTTCTTCATTGAAAGACGAAATCTACCAAACCATGCTCTGGGAGATTGTTTAAAACCATATAAATCCTTCTTTAACTTACACACAACATTATCACTGTTTGGAGCATTATAACCTGGAGGTAGTGTCATGTAGACTTCTTCTTGCAAATCACCATGTAAAAAGGAATTTTTTACATCATACTGTTGTAGATCCCATCCTAATTTTGCTGCCAAGGAAATCAAGACTCGAATAGTATTGAATTTCGAAACATGAGAAAATGTCTCTTGATAATCAATACCATAAGTCTGGGTAAATACCTTAGCCACAAGTCTTGCTTTGTACTTATCAATCGATCCATCTGGATTATGCTTGATAGTATATACCCACCTGCAGCATACTGGTTTCTTTCCTTCTGGTGGTGAGACTATATCCCATGTACCATTTTCTTCATGTGCCATCATCTCCTATTTCATAGGACCAGCCCATTTCGGATTAGATAGTGCTTCTTCTACTGTTCTGGTAATAGTAACATCTGTCATTTGACTGACAAACATTTTGCCAGCTTCTGATAATCTATGAGTAGACATGTAGTTTGACATAGGGTACTTCACCTTCCTAATTGCTTCAGGTAAAAAATGATCTGGTGGAACTCCACGATTACTTCTTTGTGGTAATTGGTACTTATCAGTTTCAAGTAACTCATAAGAATTGTCAGTATTAATCGAAGGATTTGGGTTTACCTCGGGAGTTTCAGCAAGAGGATAACTTGTTGTAGGACTTTCAGCAAGAGGATAACTTGTTGTTGGTAATTCTGGTGAAGAAAGGACGGGGACTTCAATCTCATGATTTTCTACCTCTTGAACTGTTTTCGTGGGTGTCATAGTGATCGCACCAATATCAGTAGAACCAGGAGTGTTACTTGAAATTTCTTTACTGACCGGAAGATTTATCTCACTATTAGTTGGAAATAAATCAATCCAATTCAACTCTTCAATTCGACTCTCTCCCTGAAGAGGAGGACTGGATTCATATGTTGAATACAACTTCTCGTTCTCGGATAAGGTAACATCCATGCTAACATAAAATTTACGAGTAGAAGGATGATAACACCTGTAACCCTTTTGGTATGGATGATAACCAACGAAAACACACTTTAGTGCACATGGGTCCAGCTTGCCACACAAATGTTTTTGTATGTGAACATAAACGGTACATCCAAACACTCGCGGAGGGAGTTTAAGCTGAGAAGGAATTGTCATAAACGAATCCAATTTATCCAAGGGTGTTTTAAATTTCAAAACACTAGTCGGTACGCGATTAAGAAGATACACTGCATTAGTGATAGCTTCTTCCCAGAAATGTGGCCTCATGTTTGATCCAATAAAACAAGCTCTAGTAATCTCAAGTAATTGCCTGTTCTTCCTCTCCGCAACACCATTTTTTTATGGCGTAGAAGGACAAGTAGTCTTATGAATTAAACCATGTTCCCGGAAATAACCTTGTAACACTTCATTAACTTATTCGCCACCATTATCAGAACGAAGAACCTTTAGAGTGGTGGAAAATTGTGTTTGAATCATCACATGAAAAGATTTGAAAATACCAGCTACATCACTTTTATTTTTCATCAAATAAAGCCAAGTCATACGCGTGCAATCATCGACAAATAGAACAAACCAACGAAATCCTGAATTACTTGTAATCCGGCAAGGCCCCCAAACATCAGAATGAACCAAAGAAAAAGGAATTAATCTTCTGCTAACGCTATCAGGGTAAGTCGCACGGTGACTCTTTGCTAAGATGCAAGTTTCTCAACTGAAATCAGAAGGTTTGCAGGTTAAAATAAAGTTGGAAATAAGTGTTGCAAATAACCAAAAGAAACATGACCCAACCGGTGATGCCACAATAGAATTTGATCTTCATTTGCATGAGAGGAACCCTTGGTCGACAAAGACCGTCCTTCACACACATCATCTATGTAATATAACTCTCCTATTTTAGTGCCACGCCCAATTATCTTCCCGTTACTAAGATCTTGAAGAAGACAAAAGGTCGAATAGATTAATACTACACAATTTAATTGTGCAGTCACTTGTGATACGGACAAAAGATTATTAGAAAGTGAAGGAATCAACAAAGTATGTTCTAAAGTCAAGGAAGAACTCATATCAACTCTCCCAGCTCTCCAATAACCGGATACGGAACACCATTGGCATTATACACCTTTGAGCATTCAGGTGCACATACATCTTTCAAGATAGATGCTTCAAATGTCATGTGATTAGTGGCACCGGAGTCAAGTACCCAACCATGATCTTTTTCAGAATTAGTAGTAAGTAAAGCGACATCAATCTTACTTGATTGCTGAAAAAGGTTTGGATCAATTAAAGAATGAGATTTAACAACGGAAGAATGAGTATCGGTCGTCGTAGTCATCATTGAAGTACATGTATATACCCCGCTTTGGTAAATATTTATTTGTATTTTGTAGGCGTCCCACCAATCGGGATAGCCAATTTTCTTGAAACATTTCTCCACGAAGTGTGAATTGCTTCCACAGTAAACACAACGTCTAACGGAAGACATTATCACGATTAAAGAAGAATATATATGAAGTATGAATACAGGTCACAAGCAGCTTGCGAAAATTTTTGCAAGTTTTTTTTTTTTTTCTAGTGAGACAAAATACTAGCTAAAAATGAAACTGATTGTGTACACAACTGTTTATGTGGGGTGAAAAACAAACCGGCTAGATACTATCTAGCAGCTAAAAATTATAGGCGGAATAAGTCTTATAAGGGTAACAAATGATAAGAATTCAAATTCAAATCAAGTTTTCTTTGCTTAGATAGAGAAAATATTTTTGACAAAAATGATACCAAAAAACACCAGCAGAAAAAACATCAACCGAACGAAGTATACTTATGAACTTTGGTTGGTTAATTGATGGGCAAGATTAAAGCAAGAGAGAAACATAGTAAGGTAAAAACACTTAATCAAGTCACAAATTTAAGGAGACCCTGATGGCTACTGTTTGTAAAGAACAAAAAAAGTAGTAATCAAAATTCAAATCCAAATAACAAAAAACGATTCAAAACTAGCCCAAGAAAAATGGATTAGCAATATTAAGTAGGATTCAAAAAAGGGATAACATAAACTTAGCATAACAAGTTTACCATAAAATCAGTAGGTACAAATTACCTATTCCAATAAGTGTATAGAGAGAAACAAGAACCTTAAGCAAGCGGAATAAGGATCAGTCGAACAAGTAACGAAACACTCACTATTGTTTAGAAACACTCAACTCACACTACAAGAAAGTGAGTCTGTTGCTACACCACTTCGCCACACATCAACAAAGAGTGAGGCAATAGGTAGGTTTTAGCCTCACCACACAAAAGGTGTGGCATTAAGTGAGACCTTTTGCCACACCAATAAGTAGTCGAGGCAAAAAAGTAACATTTTGCCTCACATAACTTTTAACTGTTGCAACAAGGCTATTTTATTCCACTTGGGTGCGGCAATATATACAAATAAAATAATTAATAAAATTTTGGTTCCCTTTGGCCGCAACTGTGCTGCTATAATTGTTTTAAAATAAATTAATAAATCAATATAATTATTATAAACAAATTAATAAATTAATAAATCAATACAATTATTATTATGTAAATGAGATATTGATAAATGGCCCACCACTAACTGTCCGAACAATCCTGATTTTGGTGAGATTAAATATTTTTTCTCTTATGTGCCTCATATTCCAAGACTGCTAATAGGGGTATCAATTTTCTTGGGGTTGTACCAACCCCAAGGAAAATGATGTTTTGTCTTATTAGCATTTTGGTACCCCCAAAGCAAAATCAGTCCCCCTATTAGCAATCTTGTCATATTCTCTTTTTAGTCTTACACACGAGATGTACAGTTTCTAAGCAAGCATCCATGACCCATTAAATTGATTGAATATTACATTAATAATGAATTTCTAAAATTAATAAAAAAAAAATCGTGTTTCTTGATGTGATTCGCACGGGCCCATGAATTAAACCCCCAGTACTTGACGGAGAGAATGAACAAAAGACTGAGAAAATCATTACCAAAAAAAAAAAAAAGACTGAGAAAACGAAGAAAAGAACCAGTGAGGTTTGAGTTCGTAGGAATCTTTGTATGAACAAAGAACGGTGAATTGATTACAAGGGGGTTCTTTGTTTACCGAAAATTGAGGTATGGTTTTTTAATTTTGTTAAAGTTCGATTATTTCTAAATTCGTGTTGGGTGTAAATTCGTAGATTTAGATTTGGGTTTGTTTCTTGTTAATTGAGGTATGGTTTTTTAATTTTGTTAAAGTTTGATCATTTCTAAATTCGTATTGGGTATAAATTCGTAGATTTAGATTTGGGTTTGTTTCTTGTTAGGGCAGAGAGCTATTTTCATCCCCAAATCTGTTCATCTCCCAGATTTCGAATTAAAATGAATTTCAGAGAAATATCAACGCTGAACGTGATCATTGGCTAGTGAAATTGTGTTGTTGCGAGTGGTGGTGAGTTTTTTAATCTCTTGTTGTTTAATTGGGTATTGCAGTATTTAATTTGAAGCTAGGGTTTCAAAAGTTAGGGATGTTAGCAATTGACGTGATTTCAAAATTGGGGTTTCTGGTAATTAATTAGAAGAATGCATGATTAGTATAGGATTAGATTACCTCTAGTAATTCTATGTTGCACTTACTTATCAATCCTTTTCTCATCGACGACAACAAATTTTTGTCCAACCGTACAATTTCAAATGTCAATTTCTGTCTAAAATGATGGTTTAAGCAAAAGGGCATATCATGTGATTTTCTTGCTCTATTTTTTTATTTAGTTCTGTTCTCTGTTCTGATTCTGCAAGAATTACTTTATGCAGGGACAAAAGGAAAAATAACAAGTTTCTTCTCCTAAACCAGGTTAGCATTCCATTTTAGTATTTCGGATGAATGAAGTCTATTAGTTGCTTCGAGATTGTACTCTGTGAATTGCTGACTAACATCTAAATCCAACTCCAGCACGGTTTGCATTCTGTTCACTAACCAATTTGTCTGTCCCTGACCAGCTAGAACAACACAAAACTTTTTTAACTCCCTGTTGCATCCATACATGAACTCATAGTTTCTCCAGTTAACATAGAACCAATCTTTTCTTGCTACCTATTCGCATGCACCCTGAACTTCTAAATTACAGCTCCTTGTATACCACATCACAACAGCTCACCCAATGACCCTGTAAGCGCCGACACCAGTTGCAACTAGCTCGACCTAAATCGTTCGACGCAACCCAAGGCATCAGTTCTCTTTGAGACTGATTTCGACTGTAAATTAAGCCAACCAAGACCCATATTTTCAATAATTTGAACCCCATACAAATCAGTACAGCCAACACCTTTCTCCTTCTCGACTACAGCACTTTCTCTACCTCGGCTACAGCTCCATTCCTTTCCCAGTTGATGCCGATCAGCCCTTAATCGAAATATCAAGAGCTCTTGAATTTAACAGACCCGTTTCTCTTTCATTAAATACTCAATTTCTCCACCATTCACTCAAAGCTAAACATAAAGAATTGTGAACAGCTGCTTGATTTCTTTTCATATGAAACAAAATGTGGTGATGAGAATGCCACATGCCACTTATTCCTTTCTCAACTTTGTTGATTCACTGTTTGGTAAGTGGGCTAACAAAGATAACTCTAGGCCACAGTAGTGATTTTCTCCTGGCCGTGAAATAATGTGGCCACTTATTCCTTTCTCCCTGCTTTTAAGTTTCAATGCGCCTTCATTAATAAGAATGTGGTACCGTAAATTCTGAGATTCGAGTAGGTTTAGAATTTACATTTTTTCTTTTATCTGTTGATTTGCCATCCTCCTTCAAAGAACCTGCAAAAATCATGCAAAATATGACCATATGGTTTCTCGCTTATAGAAAATTTCAGTTTATTGTAGCAAAATTATGATTTTTTTTTAACCAACTTTACGTATCATATAACATAACCATTTCATTTTTCACATTGAATTAACTGAGCACAGTTTTTGGCAGGAGCTGGTTGTTTTGTCGTTGTTTAGCTGTGTTGAGCATATATGGGTAAAAGTTGGATGCAGAAGGGCAGGTGTGACCCCGACTATTTCCGTGGTTGCAATGAATTCATAAATTTTGCTTGGTCTCATCGTACTCCTGATTTAGGTGAGAGTATTTTTTGTCCTTGTGTGAGATGCTTGTGTGAGACACATCTTATATGTTTGGGTTTATGTTTTTTGGTTATACATCATGTCTAATTAATTCTACCTTTTATATTGGTAAGAAATTTTGCGAACAAAATGTCAAGAGTAGAAGCTGCCAACAAGTAAAGCACACAATGGGCAGGAAAAACCACGCTCGATGCAAAGCTGAAATGGTACCTACATAGTTTGGACTTTACAACCACTTTTCACTTTGCAACTTCAATTTTTTTTGGATTTAAGTAAGGAGACATGAACCTATAAAAAGTAGAAGTTTTTTATTTGTAAATGTACTTAGGCATGTCTTTCTTTCCGCATGTTGTAGCATTTGTTGATCATCCTGATGGCTTAACTGCAAATTGCAAAACCTTGTCAATAATTGGAATATCATATGCTAGGATAGTGCCTGAAAGTTTTTTGTATGTAGTTTTTCATATTTTGCGTTCAATTACTATTATTCATTATATGTGATGGAATTTGTACAGGCTGAAGATAATGGAGGGAACCCACCAACTAATGGTGATGTGTTCATTAAAACCCATGTGAATAAAAAAACTAGAAAAGCTTTGGACCCAATTTCACAAGGCTTCATAGTAAGTATCTTCTCTAGTAAGGTTCATACATTTCTTATCATAGAAGATATGATTTTTATCCTACATTTTTTCTGATATATATAGGTACAAATGAGGGAACAATCAGGGTTGGATGAGAATGGGTTTGATGAGGATGGTAACCAACAACCAATTAGTGATGAAGTCTATGGAAATGTAGTACTTACAACAAGGCAGAAACGTGTAAGAGCTGAAAGATATCCAACATGCTTTAGTTATGAGAGAAATGAAGATTTTGAGAGACGGATGAAAGAGCGGGATGAAGATTTTGATAGGCGAATCAGGGAACGAGATGCAGAATGGGAGGCACGGCTAAAAGCACGTGATGAGGAGGCTAAGATGCGTGAGAACAAAATGTTGGAGTATGTTAGATTGTACTGCAGGCCAGAGCATGTTTCGAGTCCGGGGCAGTTTTCAGGACCTTCAGATTACCACTTCAGACCTGCACAACCACTATTTGCACCTTGGGAGCAGCCTTACAGACCTTTAGAGCAACTTAACAGATCTGGGGAGCAGCCTTATAGAATGAGGAACATCTTGTTAGACATGCGAATCATCCTTACGGACATGAGGAGCGATTCGTTAGACTTGCGCAGAAAGGATCTAGCGAGTTGAGGAGCAATCACATATCTCAAAATGATTGTAAGTATCATTTTCCTTGATTTTAAATTTATAGAATTCTGACTATCTCAAACAAACATGTGAATTAACTTTTAACTGGTCATAATTTGTGGCATGTTAGTATGATATTTATACTCTTTGCATGTTGATGTTATATTTAATATTTCTCTTACAACCCAATCTTTTTAGACATGATGATTCTCTTCCATTCTGTGATGTGTTTTTTTACTTGTTGGTGTTTGTTTTCATCTGTGATGTTCTTTTTTCTTGTTGGTGTTTGTTTTGATTTGTTTAGCAGGAGTGCGAGGTTTAGCAGAAGCGCGAGGCCTAGGGGTGGACGGCTGGGATGGATTTAGCATTGAAAAAGTCTAGTTTGAAGATTAAAGTTTCTTTGAAGTTTGTTTACTTGGGGATTGTGTAAATCTTTTCTTATGTCAAAGTTCGAATCACCATACTCTGACAGATATTTTCCATTTTAATTCAATTTGAATTCTTTGTTCTGATTTAATTTATGCGAGTAAAATGATTTTTTTAATACAATTTTACTGTATAACGTTCCTGTTTTAATTAAAAACAAAACGTCCCTGTTTATGAACGCGGTGACGCACATGTTGTAATAGATATTTTGTTGCTACACTCAGGCTTTTGGTGTGGCAAAAATACTTTTAAAATTAAAAGAAAATTAAAATTATATATTAAAAAAATATATTTTTAACCGCACATTATTGCATCACTAGTTGTGTGGCAACAAATTTTTAAAATAAAATAAAACTGAAAATAAAATAATAATTAAATTATAGAAATACTTTTTTCATCGTGTTATTGCCTCACCTTTTGGTGTGGCATAAAACCTATTTATAAATAAAATAAAACTGAAAATAAAATAATAATTAAATTAAAAAATGTTTTTGTCTTATGTTATTGCCTCACCTTTTGGTGTGGCATAAAACCTATTTATTTCTTCACCATATTAAAGGTGTGTCAATAACTTCTTGTCACACAGGTTGTTTCCACACGGTGTGACAATTTTTTTTTATGTGGCAAAAGGATGTTGCCACACAAAAAGTGGGTTCTTGCCATATGATCGATGTGTTGCAGTACATGAAGTTTCTTGTAGTGTCACCATGGAGCTCTGATACCATATTAAAAACTTAAGGTTCATTAATAATGATATTGAATAATCTAATTCATCTCCAAGAGTAGGTATTTATCAAGGTTACACGAAGAAAGGGAATTAAAGGAGAACACGTCTTCTCTACTTACACTTAACGTGTTGTCGGGTGAAAAATGTAAACTATAGCTATAGCTAATAATAGACTAGACTTTTGACTATGTTGTTTAGACTATACCTAATAGAGTAGACTATAGCTAATAGACTTTTAACTATGTTACTATGGACTTTTGACATTTGTTACCATACATTACTAACAACTCTACTTTACACATTAAAGACTTTTGACTATGGCTATGTTACTAGCCATGGTGTGCGATTCAACAAGTACTTGATGAATGGCTTCTGGGCGGCTTTGAATCAACAATTCTATGACCTCAATTTCATCTCTCATGGCTGCTAGATGTAAGGGAGTTCCTCTATTTTGATCTAGAGAAACACAAGCATTTGGGTTGGCATTTATCAGCACACTCACTATCTCAACATTTTTTCTTATTGAAGCCAAATGAAGAGGAGTACACCCTTGCGCGTCTACCTCCATAGCTAGCTGTGGATTGATACTCAATATTTCCGATGCAAATTCTGTTGGGAAAATTGGCACCCCGAGCGCAGCGGAAATCACAAGATCACAAAGGGCCATCGGTGATTTGAACCAAATATGGGATAAATAATAAGAGAGATATAGAAGATAAATATGCACACACAACCACAACACAAGATATACGTGGTTTACCTTTACAGGATACATCCACGGCCAACACCACCAGAAAAACTTCCATTTATCAAAGACCATTACATGCTCTTTCCGCAACCCAAGACAAGAACCAAAGAGTTAACAAGACATACCCGAGAACACCATCCAAGAAACCATAGAAACCAATTCTCTAACCATTCATCAAACCAGCCTCGTGTCTTTTCTTCTACACCGTCTTCATGGTTGCCAGTAACAGAGGAGAAACATGGAAACCGTCTAGAAACTTGGTTTAGGGCAAAGCACTAAACCCGACACACTATAACACCAAAATCCTCTCTCTACAAGTTTTTCTCTCACACAGATACTGACCTTCACGGTAGCACTCAACCCTCCCTACCAAAGAGACCAAAATCCTAAGCACAAGGATTTACTACTCTTCTAGGTTGGATTATCTTTCTCTCTACCAAGGACCTCTATTTATACTAGTTATCTAGAGATATAACTTAACCTCTAAGTATCCAACTCCAAATTGAGTTCTACTTCCTTAGCCTACAAACTAGAATTCAATGACCTACCATGTTTACATACATGTATGAACAAGTGGGAAAGGGAAGGCTAGGGAACAAAACCAGGTTGTAATGTAAAACCATGGTTGTAATGTAAACAAGTGTGAACTACTCCATTACTCCACCATCCAAGCCACCGTCCAACAATTCTCCACCTCGGATCATGCATTCATGCATGAGACGATCAATAAAATATATATCCTTCGTCTTCTACCAGAGAAGTACTTCTGAAGCTCAGACCTGAACTTCCATCTTTATAGAACCATCTCTTTGACCAAAAACACCATGACGTTGATAAAAGTATTCAAACCATCTTCTTTATGAAGAACACTTGTGAAACTGGACAAGCTTCACAAACACCATGAAAAACATCTACCACCAACGAATCCTTGCACAAACTCCACCATTGATCACCAAGAGAACCATCCAGAAGAATCACCATTAGCTCCACCTAACCAGTAAGCTAACAACATATTGAACTCTAACCCAGAAAGAAAGAATTAGCTTCAATATCATACTCCAGCACATGTCTTGATTACCGTGTATCTGAAATAAAGCATCAAATATCTCCACTGTGATTAACAGGCTTAAATCCTTTGAGAGATTCACAAAGCCATCACTAACATGACATACTTTTTACCACCATCACACCCAACAT
Source organism: Papaver bracteatum (assembly GCA_023529315.1). Classification (NCBI taxonomy): domain Eukaryota; kingdom Viridiplantae; phylum Streptophyta; class Magnoliopsida; order Ranunculales; family Papaveraceae; genus Papaver; species Papaver bracteatum. Next base: position 91,046 of record JAJJWX010004740.1, on the reverse strand, counting down.
ACTCGCTCAGAATATATACCGTGTGAATGCCCATATTACCGTGGTACATGCTTTCGAGATCGGGCACATTCTTGATATTACGTGCAATCCATCAAGAATATTTTAACATAAACTTAAGAACATAAATCTATAACATCTCGTGCATAACTTCGAAGAATTGCTGGACTTGCTTTTACATGAGACCTCACAGTCTCATCCTTTCTTCAAACTTTGTCACCCATTCTTTATAGTGTATGATTACTAACACTCTTCAAGAAGTAAATATGTATTCCACCCCATTCCGCTTTATTCTGCATCCCATACTACATGATCATAAAACAAAACGAAGAACATACACTTCTACCAAGTTGAACCTTCGATTTGTAAATCACATCATAAATCCATCTTTGTGTAAACACCGGTTGAAACATTATCTTCAAAGAATATTTCTCCACCCGAACAATAACCATCGTTCAATTCCAAGTTCAATCACTCCAGCCCGTCCTTGGATCTGATACCAATTCTTGGGAAAATTGGCACCCCGAGCGCAGCGGAAATCATAGGATCACAAAGGGCAATCGGTGATTTGAACCAAATATGGGATAAATAATAAGAGAGAGACAGAAGATAAAGAAGCACACACAACCACAACACAAGATATACGTGGTTCACCTTTACATGCTACATCCAAGGCCAACACCACCATAAAAACTTCCATTAATCAAAGACCATTACATGCTCTTTCCGCAACTCAAGACAAGAACCAAAGAGTTAACAAGACATACCCGAGAACACCATCCAAGAAACCATGGAAACCAATTCTCTAACCATTCCTCAAACCAGCCTCATGTCTTCTCTTATACACCGTCTTCATGGTTGCTAGTAACAGAGGAGAAGCATGGAAACCGTCTAGAAACTTGGTTTAGGGAAAAGCTCTAAACCCGACACACTATAACACCAAAATCCTCTCTCTACAAGTTTTTCTCTCACACAGATACTGACCTTCACGGTAGCACTCAACCCTCCCTACCAAAGAGACCAAAATCCTAAGCACAAGGGTTTACTACTCTTCTAGGTTGGATTATCTCTCTCTACCAAGGACCACTATTTATACTAGTTAGATAGAGATATAACTTAACCTCAAAGTAGCCAGCTCCAAATTGAGTTCTACTTCCTTAGCCTACAAACTAGAATTCAATGACCTACCATGTTTACATACATGTATGAACAAGTGGGAAAGGGAAGGCTAGGGAACAAAACCAGGTTGTAATGTAAAACCATGGTTGTAATGTAAACAAGTGTGAACTACTCCATTACTCCACCATCCAAGCCACCGTCCAACAAATTCAACATAACCAAGGATACCAGCTACATGTAAAGGAGTTCGAAGTAAACTTGTAAATTTGGGATCAGCAAGATGAAAATCTGGGTGTGCAGTTAGTATTCTCCTGAGTGATTCAACATCACCTCTCCGCGTAACATAACGAATGATATCCATAATAACCTTTCTCTTTGAGTTATAGGGAACTAGTTAAGGGGAGGATATGTTATTTATTAAAGTTATATATATAAAAAGCCTTTGACGGTCAGATTACATTAAGTTGGTGGGTAGCCTGGCAACAAGCTGGGCACCAACACCCTTTTGGATTGATAAACCTATCCTATGAAAAAGAGTACCCCCTATCTTATAATTAACATCATGATTGGTGATACAATTCTTCAACCTCTTCAAGAGAATGATAGTATCTTCGCCCAACTCCCCTAAAGTCGTAAAGGCTAAAACAGCAAACCCGTACCCGTTAGTGGAACACTTATCAAGGTATTTGATTCGTTTACGCGTTGTAGCAATCGAAATGGCCTAACCTGGAATAAAAGTACGCACTCCCCCACCAGTGAACGGTGAAACAACCGTAACATCAAAACAAACATCCTGGCCATTCTCCCAACCGTGAACAAGTATGTCAGCCGGTCTCAAGGGCGTATTGTTGTCCGATAATAATCCAAGATCCACCTCCTTCCTCACATGTGCACCATCCTTGTAACAAATATCAGCGAAAACATCCCTTGCCAGGTCATGGCGGAATTTGTTGCCAACATCATTAGCGCAATGCACAGCATGATCTCCGAAAATATCCATATTTTTGTTGCAACTTGAGCATGTAGTATCTTCTCCGAAAAGAGGTATTCCCAATCTATAACTTAACACTGACCTAAATTGCCTCGATCCTATACTTTGATTTAAACCAGAGATTGGAATCGCCTTAAGAAAATCCAAAGCATGTGGCATCCTATTGCTTTGCCATAAAACTGAATCTCATTTGGACATGGAGTCACCGTGACGGAATCCGCTTCTTCACCACATCAAAATATAACACTGCCAACGAACGCATTGGATGTGGGGCAATATTATTAATGTTGAAGGTAGAAGAGGACAAACCACATACCTCTAGGAAATTATTCAAAGCTTGCTTGAAGCACGCGCTAGAGACCTCCTCAGAGGAAACATTTAGCATGGTCTGCTGTAAGCCCCTAGTCTGGAAACAAGAAGCGATATAACAATACTGGCTAGTATCTTCCATTGTGAAGACACCGAGACCCCCATCTTTCATTGGCAAAGTGGAGAGACGTTGTTGCAGTGGTCCGAAGCCAGCGCCATCTCCGTGACAATGTGCCTCAAAAAACATCAAACGTTGATCAAACAAGGATTTAGCTTGAAGCAAAGTGCCAAGGGGCTGGCAGTCCTCATAGCAAAATATAATCTTGACACCCGGCAAATAAGAATCGTAAGTAAGAAGCTTTTCGCTTTGAGGATCTTGCGGTTTCTTCACACTTTCCATTAGATAAATTGTTTTGTCTACTCTAGCTTGTATTAGATCGCTGCTGAAGTTAAGGTCTAGGCTAACCGAGCCGCCCAGCAGTTTCACCCCCTAGAAGACCTACCGATGTCCGATGGAAACACGTTATCGGCAATACTCCTAGGGTCAACCACGGGCCATAAAATCTCAGTCTTCTTGATGTTAAGTTTAAACACAAAACTTGATGACTGTAGGAAGGACTTCTGAAGGTCACTCGTCAACATTTAGTCTTTTTTAATATAATTAAAACTCTCAAGTGCATCTCCAATACTTTTTATAGTGATAGGCTATGGGAAACTAGGTGTAGAAAAAGAAAAGGCCACTAATTCCGGTGCTTTGCCTTCTTTTGACTTATGTTTTACTAGTAATTTCGTTTCCTTAAAGAAAACATAAAAAATGAAAAAGTAGAAGATCCCCATCTTAGTTGATCCTGACAGGGTGAAGTGGGTTGGTGAAAGGTTCAAGATTTGGGTGATGGTGGTTGCTGATGATGATACGATACCTAACATGAGGAAATATAGTAGATTTTTTTGAATAAATTGTTGAATGAAGATGAAGCGATAATTTCCGGAGATAATTGATTGTTAATACGAAAAGTTAATGACAATTTTTTTGTTATTTTTTTTAATCTTCTATGTAGTTGTTGGATTCCTTCATGAGTTGATAGAAATGAGAGATTGCGGTTTGTGCTTGAGAATTGAATTTGAAGATTTGTTGTTGGATTAGGAGAAGATCCTAAACTCATTTCATGTGATGAGATTGATTATTTTCAACACGATAGAGAATTCGGAGAAATCAAAAGTAAACAAACGAACATTGAATTTTTATTTAAATGCACAAGTAAAGTATACATTTCACACTCAAACCAAACCTAGAAAATACAGTACATGCTAGTTGGAATCCAACCTAGACCGAAAAATATATAGAACTCTACAACTTTAATATCAAATTAATTCCATTAAACAAATAAAGAGAACTTGATCGAGGAAAAACTCCTTGGAGTGAAAAAATCTCTGCAAGAGTCTCTAGCACGCTGCACACAACAAGTAGATTACAAAATATATAAATAAAGTCTCTTTAACGGAAACTAGGCTTTTCTTTTTCTCTTCTTGGAACCGGCAATATCTCTGGTTGTTGAATCTTCCTCTTCTATCTTCCTCCAAATGCTGAACTTCGCTTTATAAAGTTTACTAGGGAATGATGTAAGCCCCTGCACATCTCTGATCTCCACAACACTTATTAAAGGCATCATTTCTCTCACAGTTTTCCACTCCAATTGCAGTTTCGTCAAGTTATTCAAGGACAGGGTCTCTAGGTTCCACCTTTTCTCTTCTCCCCAGAAGCAAGGACCCATGTGTGTAAGGTCGAATCCCCCTTGAATAGATAGGTACAGTAATTCTGGTAGAAGTTCTGGTTTGATAAATCCTGGCATAGTTTCTCCCGGAAACCCGCTAATATATAACTCTTGAAGAGATGGAGGTGGTCCAAGCTGGTCCAGTTGCATCAGCATCTGCTCGTTCTTACAATGATTAACGTTAATATCTAAAACCTGGAGACCACCTAATAGTGAGAGTACTCTCATTTCACATTGGAAAACATCAGCATCGGGAAAAATATCAATAGTAAGCTTTAGCACTCTGAGGTTGTGCAATTTGATAAGCTCGCAAAATCTACGACCACTACGTTTATTGGCTGGACTTGCTAGCATAATTGATAACTCTTGAAGGTCGATGAGATTTGCCAGTCCCTTAGGGTATTTTGTCTCAAGAGCATAACAAAATTTCAGGAATCTCAGCTTTCGCAAAGAAGATACAGAGTTAACAGCCGCAGGATGTACGATCAAATATTGGAGATTTCTTAGGTCCTCAACAAATTCTGCCTGTATTTTTGCTGACTCAAGGTTGAGATACGTGAGGCGCTTCTGTGATTTGACCCATTGAGCAAACAAGTTTCCTTCCGTAACAACGCATCCAGTGAGATCTAACACCCTCAGAGTGTCGACCTTGGGAAGACTAGTCTCTGTTTTCCATTTGACATAAGTGTCTTTATTGAATCTTGATATTACCATGGCCCGAATCTTGGAATTGGGAGTCTCTGTAGGCTGAAAACTGATTGATTTTCCTGTAATGCCGAAATGACGAGTATCCTTACCAAAAATTTGTCCGTTGCGACCATCGAAGCTACTGAATGCCTCTTGCTTTGCGACTTCTATGATCGCGTCTCGCACAGTATCATGCATCTTGCATTCCTGCAATCTGTCTTTCAAGATCCTTGACCTACCTTCGATAGGTTCAATAAGGCATCTACTGAATAATTCATATAAACAGTCATATCCTAATTGAATTGTTGTTTTTCTGTTATTTCCATCCGGGACAACAAAACCTTCTCCAGCCCACCAGTACACTAACTGTTCCGTTTGTATTGCGAAATCTTCAGGATAAATAGAGAAACATAGTATACACTGCTTCAGGTGACTGGGTAAATCGTCATAACTAAGTTGCAGAGAAGCATTTACCGAAGTACCATCACTATCAGCAGGGATCTCTGCCAATTTACCGTGGAAATCTTTATGAACCTTGTCCCACTCAGATAGGGACCGTGATTTTGTTGACAACAAGCCTGCTATTGCCTTGACTGCTAGAGGTAAGCCACCACATTTTTTTGCAATTTTTTTCCCCATTTCTTCCAATTCGAGATGCGGACAGATTCCATTTGATGAAGAAAATGCAACCTTGCACAACAGGGACCAACTATCCTCATCACCAAGGAGATTTGGTTTGTGTATTCTTGATTCTGCGACTCCCATGCTTATCGCGACGTCTTTTTTTCTTGTGGTGATTATGATGCAGCTGTTGGATATCGGATCTTGTGTTAATCCGTCAAGGATCTGGCTCCACCAACCATGTTCAAGGCCCCATACGTCATCCATGATGATAAGATATGTTTTCTTTCTGAGAGCAACTTTAATTTGCCGCAGTAATGTCGCCGGAATAGAGTCACTACTATGATCTTTGATACCTAACTCGTCCAAGATGGTCCTCATGATTTTCACCAAGTCAACAGGCTGAGAGACGGACACCCAGATCTTCTTCTTAAATCGATTCTTTAATGCTGTACTTTTATCGTTAAAAACCTTCTGCGCAAGGGTTGTTTTACCCAGACCTCCCATGCCCGAAATCGCAACTCGTTGTATCTCGTCGTTTTTCGGAAGGATCCACCTTTTAATCTGTTGAACATCCTCGGTCAGGCCCACAGTGCCAAACTGGTTGGGTAAAGATGTAGTCCACCTGCTGCTGGTGGCACGATTGTTGCTTCCTTGTTGACTGCTTTGCTGAACCATGTAGGGGAGGCAGTAGGTTCTCAATGTTTCCTCCATCTTACTCAGTTTTCCGTTGATCTCCTCCAGTCTTCTCTTTGTTTTAAGACGAAAGTCGACCTTTTCTATGGCAGCAAGCTCTTCAGACTCTTCATGCCGATAAACTTGAATTTGACAGTCTAATAAGAAATCATCTACCTCGTAAATCAACTCCCTGAGTAAAACCAGATTAGTCTTGACCACTTCACTGCTACGGATGCCATGATTTTCTGGTTTTTGTAGGTCAATGAATAATGATTTCAGAAAAGGAAAACTGTCTTTCATCTTTTTTAGCTCATCCTCTAATCCAACAAACCCGGAAACTATATTTTCATCCACGTAAGTACATAACTTATTTATTAAGAACCCGATGAGCGGTTCAGCCATCGCCATAAGCATCCTTACCGGCTTCTCTGAAATGTTTCGCCATAATCAAACTATCAATAATAGGATGGTTTTGAAGGACGGTATATCTAATTAGTCATAAATTGAAGATGAATTTGGTCTGGTTAGATCCAACAGATGGACCTATACAAGAACTGGGAACTCTTCATGTTTGAATTTGAAAAAGGAAACAAAAAAAAAACTCAAAGAAATTTTAATTCCATGAAGGACGGTATATCTAATTAGTAATAAATTGAAGATGAATTTGGTCTGCTAAAATATAAATAGTAAGAAAAAAAAAACGGGACTAGCAAAAATGAATGATTTATAAACATCATCTAGTGTACTAAATTGTTTTAATTAACCTGCTAAAATATAAATAGATAGAAAAAAAAAGAAATGCTAAAAGATAAATGAGAAGATTAACGGATTTACTTACTCGAGTACAGGAGAAGAACGAAGAGATCAAAGATGCAGATTTTGAACTTCTCTCTCTGTAATGTGAACTATAGATAGAGAGAGTATGTAAGGACTTGTCAAGTTTCTTCAGACTTTATAATGTTAAAAGTGACCTACGGAAAGAACCGACCAAACCAAACCTCGCTGGTTTTGTGGGGTGTGATCACAACTTTTGAAGAAGACTATTATTGACTTGAATTTGATCTCTGCCTAGGATTAACAACTTTTGAAGAAGACTATTATTGACTTGGGTTTGATCTCTGCCTAGGATTAACAACTTTTGAAGAAGACTATTATTAAAACTAGAAGGATCCGACTACTTTTCTTATGTTTTTCCGAAGCTATTATTCCTTCCGTATTTTCGTGGTTGATTTATCACACAACTGACGTAATGTGTGATGACGTTTGTTTTGGTATGAACAGAGTAGAAGAACACGTTTTTAGAGTCTGTGAAAGATTAAAACTGAACGGTTTGATGGGTTTGTTATAATTGGAGTTAAATAAATGCAGCGAACAAGCTAAGTTGGGCACACGGCTTCAGGTCCTTACTCGACCACCAGCTTACTTCAGTTCGTAGCCCACCTGTTCGTAAAAGTGCCCCAACAAAAACAACATGATACTTGGATTTAATTGTCATCACAAATTTTAGATGAAACTTACCTTGGCCTCGGATGAAGCCGGTATCATCACAAATTTTCACGCACAGCTGCAGAGCCAGAGATTTGCCTACGGGGAGGCAAAAATAGTTGAGGGCAAAAGAAATAGGCTTGGGATGACGAAAAAATGGGTTATGACAGTCAAAGGGCATGGGAGCCAGCTTGGAAAGGTAGATATGTGAAAATTTTCAATCTATGACATTGAGAAAGTCTTCAAATTTATGTTATTAGTATATTTAAAATTAAATTTACCATTCTAAGACAAAATGGTAGGGTATTGTTTGTAGTTATTGGGAAAATATGAAAACTATCACATTATGTGGAACAAAAAAACAACCCTAAACCCACAACCAAAGTGGAACAAAGGAAGTGTATTTTTCTCAGGATATATCTAATTTCATCCTGCATGCTTAGATATTTTTTATGTTGAAGTTGATATTGGTGTTTGTTGAATTTTATTGGTTTTGAAGGTGGCAGTGACAGTAATGTGGTGTTTGGGACGTTTGAAAACGCAATATCTTTTGTGTTTTTCTTCTTTTTTATATAGAACGAGTGGTAAAAATATCGGTTTTTACCCATATACAAATCTGTTGGGATTTCACTCCTTATGTATCCCAAACAGTCACTGGATGCCCCTTAGCATATTGGGGGAGCTACATAGGAGCTGCTTTGTTATGTTATAACAAAGGAAGAAAGGCATCAGGAGAATAAAAATTCTCATTTTCTTCAAACCCGTAAGAGAAGAAGAAAGAGAAAGAGAGGAAGAAGAGAAAGAGAGATAGAGAGAATTAAGCCACCATTTTTGGTGAGATTAGAGGCATCTTGAAGAGGAGAAGAAAGGGTTCTTGTTGAAGGATCTTTTGGTTGTTATGGTGGAGAATTGATTGATCAATTTCCACATCTCTTCAAAGGGGGAAAATTCTAGGGTTTGTCAAATCCTAGTAGTAAGTATCTCAAATCACTTCTAATTCTTAAATTGATAGTGAATCTCATATTATATATGAATGAATTGTTGATCCATCCTTAGGGGTGAGTGTAATTAGGCAAATTGATATCCAAGTGCTATAGGCACCTTGAGGTTGTTGTTATCCCCAAATTTGGGAGAATTGTGTGTAACCCATTATTGTTATAGTGGAAGATTTGCCCGTGGTTTTTTACCCTTCACCTTGGAGGGGTTTTCCACGTAATTTCCGGTGTTGTGTGATTGCTTCTATATCGTCATAGTTTGTGTATTTCCGCATTGTGTTTCATTGCTCGTGTAGGTTTCGTATTGCGCATAGCGGCTCGGATTTAAGTAAGCCTCCCCAACAAGTGGTATCGAGCTTTTGGGTTGAGCTAATCCTGTGCAATGGCGGAAGCTAGCACTAGTAATAGAATGGTCAATTTGACCGGTGAGAACTTTGTCATATGGAAGGCGAAGATGGAAGACTGGTTATATTGTAAAGATCTCTATGGTCCAATAGAGAGCAAGGGAGTAAGGCCCGAGGCTACAAGTGCGAGAAGATTGGAAGGTTACTAATCGAAAAGCAGTTGGTTATATTCGTCGATGGATTGATGATAGCATTTTTCATCATGTGGCTAGTGAGACACTAGCATATCCTTTGTGGACCAAGTTAGAGGAGATATATGATCAAAAATCTCCTTGTGAAAAAGCTCTTCTATTAAAAAAGCTTGGAAAGCTGTGTTTACAAGGAAGGGAGTTCAATGGCGCAACATTTAAATGAAATGAAGGGTATCATGAATCAGCTTACATCTATGGACCTCAAAATTCCTGAAGAGGTTCAAGCTTATTTGTTGCTAAATACTTTACCGACAGTTGGGAGCCATTGAGGAATTGTCTCAGTTATTCTGCTCCAGGACAAGAAGTTGAACATGACTGTTGCAACTAGCAGTTTGCTGAGTGAAGAAGTTAGAAGAAGGTCATTAGACTCATCTCATTCAAGCTCTTGTGACAGAAAAAATCGGGGTAGAAGAAAAGACAGAAGACAAGTTGGCCGTAGCAAGTCAAGGGGTAAATCAAAGTCCAGAAAGGAAGTTGAATGTTGGAACTGTCATACGAGAGGTCATTATTCAAATGAATGCAGGAAGCCGAAGCAAGAACACAAGAAGGGGAAAGGAAATGATAACCAAGACAATGGTGTTGCAGCTACTGTGACAAATGATGATATCATTGTATTCTCAGATTGTAATGATGTTTGTGTTAGTTCTGCAGGTTCTGATTCGGAGTGGATAGTTGATTCAGGTGCATCTTATCATGCTACTCCTCATGAAGATGTATTTACCTCCTACAAGGCTGGTGACTTTGGGTCAGTCAGAATGGGAAACAGTGGTGTTTCGAAGATTGTAGGAATGGGTGATGTGAAGGTTGAGACCAGTGTTGGCTGTACGTTGGTTCTCAGAAATGTGCGACATGTACCAGATCTTCGTTTGAATCTAATGTCACCAGGAGTGTTAGATGATGAAGGGTACAACAATCACTTGGGTGATGGCAAATGGAAGCTAAGCAAGGGCTCCATGGTTATTGCAAGAGGCAAGAAGTGTGGCACATTGTACAAGACACAAGTGAAGGTGTTGAAAGGTGAGTTGAATGTTGTTGACAAAGATTCAATCTCCGAGCTGTGGCATAGAAGACTTGGTCACCTTAGTGAGAAGGGAATTCAAATCCTCACCAAACGACAAGTTTTGCCAAATGCCAAAGGTATGCAATTGGGTAAGTGCACTCATTGTTTAGTTGGTAAACAAACTAGAGTTTCCTTTCATAAAGCTTTACCCAAGCGCAATTCTGGTATTATTGATCTTGTTCATTCTGATGTATGTGGACCTTTAAGGGTCAAAACACTTGGTGGTGCTGTTTATTTTGTCACTTTCATAGATGATGCTTCAAGGAAGGTTTGGTCATATGCAATCAAGACCAAAGATGATGTTGTTCCTGTGTTCAAGATGTTTCATAGCATGGTGGAAAGAGAAACAGGTAGAACCTTGAAGTGCCTTCGTTCTGACAACGGGGGAGAGTACATTGGGCCACTTGAAGTGTATTGCAAGAGCATGGGTATACGTCATGAACAATCAGTACCGAAGACTCCACAACATAATGGTGTTGCAGAGAGGATGAACCGCACTATTCTTGAGAGAATAAGGTGCATGTTATCTCATTCCAAGTTGCATAAGCATTTCTGGGGTGAAGCAATGAATACTGCTGTGTATTTGATCAATCGATCTCCTTCAAGACCGCTAGATGGAGAAGTAGCAGAAAAGGTATGGAGAGACAAAGAGCCTACTTATGATCACTTGAAAGTGTTTGGTTGCAGGTCATTTGTTCATATCCCAAAAGATCGAGATCAAAGCTTGACGACAAAGCAAAGCAGTATGTGTTCCTAGGCTATGGAACAGAGAAGTTTGGTTACTGATTTTGGGATCCAGTTGAGAAGAAGGTTATCAGAAGTAGGGATGCAGTATTCCTTGAAGACCAGACAATTGAAGACTTTGAGAAGATTGAGATGCCAAAGCTTCAAGATGATATGACCTTGGATCCAAATCCAGTTGTTCCTACTCTTGAACAACATGATGATGATGTTGATGGTAATGGCAATGAAGATGAAGCTCATGAAGATGTTCCAGTGGGTGATGTTGAGCAAGAAGTGCAGCAACAACAACAACCAGAAGCTGAGTTGAGAAGATCCAGCAGGACCAGATTACCTTCAACAAAGTATCCACCACATGAGTATGTGATGCTCACAGATGCAGGTGAACCAGAGTCTTATGGAGAAGCTCTTAATGTTCCTGAAAGTCATAAGTGGTTGAAATCCATGAAAGAAGAGGTTGGCTCTTTAGATGAGAATGACACTTTTGATTTGGTTGACAAGCCTGAGAACCAGAAAATTCTGAAGAACAAGTGGGTGTACAGAATCAAGACTGAAGATGGTAACTCACAACCAAGGTACAAAGCACGCTTAGTTGTGAAGGGTTATGAGCAGAGAAAGGGTGTTGACTTTGACGAGATTTTCTCACCGGTGGTGAGATTTTCTTCTATTCGGGTTGTCTTGGCAATAGCCGCTAGTTTGGATCTTGAGATAGAACAACTAGATGTCAAGACATCATTTCTTCACGGTGAGTTGGAGGAAGATGTGTATATGGCACAACCCGAGGGTTTTGAAGTCAAAGGCAAAGAGCACATGGTGTGCAAGCTGAAGAAGAGTCTATATGGTTTGAAGCAAGCTCCAAGAAGATGGTACAAGAAGTTTGAATCGTTCATGAAGGAACATGGGTACAAGAGGACAGCTTCAGATCATTGTGTATTCATTCAAAAATTTGTTGATGGTGATTTTCTTACTCTTTTGCTATATGTTGATGACATGCTTATTGTTGGCAAAGATAAGAAAAAGATTGACAGGTTGAAGTCAGATCTGAGCAAGTCTTTTGCTATGAAAGACTTGGGTGCAGCAAAGCGTATTCTTGGCATGGAGATCACTCGTGATAGGAAGGCGAGGAAGTTGTGGCTATCACAAGAAAGCTACATTGAGAAGGTGTTGCAAAGATTTAATATGGACAAGGCTGAGCCGGTAAGTTGTCCACTTGCAAACCATTTTAAGTTATCTCGTGATCAATGTCCTATGAATGATGTTGAGAAACGGAAGATGGAGAAAATTCCTTATGCGTCCGCAGTTGGTTGTTTGATGTATGCAATGGTGTGTACAAGGCCAGATATAGCTCATGCAGTTGGAGTGGTAAGCAGATTTCTATCAAATCCTGCTATGGAGCATTGGGAAGCAGTGAAATGGATACTACGGTATTTGAGGGGTACTTCTAATATGTGTTTGTGCTATGGAGGTGACAAGCTAGAGTTAGTTGGTTACACAGATTCAGATTTGGCAGGTGCTCAAGACAGTCTCAAGTCTACATCGGGTTACTTATTTACCTATGCAGGGGGAGCCGTGTCTTGGCAATCCAAGTTACAAAAATGTGTGGCATTGTCTACTACAGAGGCAGAGTACATTGCAGCTACAGAGAGTTGCAAGGAGATGATATGGATGAAGAGGTTTGTTAGAGAACTCGGTGTGAAGCAACAGAGGTTCATCGTTTATTGTGACAGCCGAGTGCCATCCATCTCGGCAAGAATTGAGTTTTCACTCGAGGTCCAAGCACATCAATATTAGGTATCGGTGGATACAAGAAGTTCTCGAGGAGAAGGTCTTGTATATTGAGAAGATCCATACAGATGACAACGGTTCGATATGATGACAAAGTCGCTACCAAAATACAAGCATGTGTATTTCTCAAGCGAGGCAGGTTTGATGGTGACGGGTACCTTGACATAAGTCGTGAGGGGTAGATTGTTGGGATTTCACTCCTTATGTATCCCAAACAGTCACTGGATGCCCCTTAGCATATTGGGGGAGCTACATAGGAGCTGCTTTGTTATGTTATAACAAAGGAAGAAAGGCATCAGGAGAATAACAATTCTCATTTTCTTCAAACCCGTAAGAGAAGAAGAAAGAGAAAGAGAGGAAGAAGAGAAAGAGAGATAGAGAGAATTAAGCCACCATTTTTGGTGAGATTAGAGGCATCTTGAAGAGGAGAAGAAAGGGTTCTTGTTGAAGGATCTTTTGGTTGTTATGGTGGAGAATTGATTGATCAATTTCCACATCTCTTCAAAGGGGGAAAATTCTAGGGTTTGTCAAATCCTAGTAGTAAGTATCTCAAATCACTTCTAATTCTTAAATTGATAGTGAATCTCATATTATATATGAATGAATTGTTGATCCATCCTTAGGGGTGAGTGTAATTAGGCAAATTGATATCCAAGTGCTATAGGCACCTTGAGGTTGTTGTTATCCCCAAATTTGGGAGAATTGTGTGTAACCCATTATTGTTATAGTGGAAGATTTGCCCGTGGTTTTTTACCCTTCACCTTGGAGGGGTTTTTCCACGTAATTTCCGGTGTTGTGTGATTGCTTCTATATCGTCATAGTTTGTGTATTTCCGCATTGTGTTTCATTGCTCGTGTAGGTTTCGTATTGCGCATAGCGGCTCGGATTTCGTAAGCCTCCCCCAACAAAATCATGCATCTTGATCTAAGAATGACAGTTGATGTAATCGGTTTCATCTTAGCTGTTTTTTGAGAAATTTATTCTTATTAGCTTAAGTGATGTATTTAGTTTCATCCAAGTCATTTTTCGAATAATTGTTCTCGTTTAAACCAGGATGCAACTAGTTTCATTTGGGAGGCGTTCCATTTTATATATTGGACAACAATGCATACCTCCTTTTACTTAAGTTTTGAATACCTTGTACCGGCAAAAGTTCCAATTTGGAATGATGAATAATGTGTTAGTCGTCCATAAAACTCGTTTCAGTTCCGATTGAGATAACTCAAAAGATTAATCATTTTTTTAATTTATGGTCTTGAACGACAACTAGTTATATTTACCTTGACGTTACTTTTCAGTTTCCTCCACATTTCAACTATTATATCCTTTCACTTCGACTGAGAAGGTTAGAGAAGTACTATTGTAAAGTGTGGTTCACCAACTTCATCAAAAAGATATGTATCTTTTGTTTCCATCTTTTGTTCCGGGGACGAAATAGATTAGCAAAAATTGCAAAAGCTAAAAGTAGACGAAATGACTTTTACTAAAATAAGGTCAAAAAGAAGATAAAGCACTTCTTTCTCTTTCTTTTTCTACATCTAGTTTCTTTGCCCATCTACCCTAGGACTAGATTGTGAATAATGAGCAAATCTTGGCTGGTTCTTATATATTTGGAACGAGCACAAATTCTTGAAAAGGGCAAGATTAAAATGAATAAGAAAGAGTACCAAGATAACACCCTCCAAAAATATACGAAGATTGGCAAATACAAAATTAACAATGAACTACTCCCTAAACAAACTCACCCAATCAAAAACAAAATCATCAAACTTGATATTTTCAAAAGAATTGACATTAACAAACCAACTAAGTACCAACAACTTAATATCCAATATAACAAAATCACCCAATAAAAATAAAAAATATAAGAGAATTTAAAACTTTTCTTCTTTGTTTCTTCTCTATTAAAATATCATTTATTTACAACCATACTGACCACATATCGCGAACGGTAAACAAAATCTCAATAAAATGGGCAAAATTCTGATCTCGCGGAAGTAAGTCGAGAACCGCAAGGAATATTCATTGTTAGGAATACACTAGCACCAGGCACCAATCCACCACTAACATCAACTTCACCACCATTTACATATTTTAAATACTACTTAATCTTTTTGCTATTTGTGACTGTGCTTGTATTCTCTTTATATTGCAGGCCGTTTTGGTTGTTGTCTCTCTTCATCTATTTAGTTTCTCTTTTCGATAGGGACTTTGCTTTTTTTTTTTCTTTTTTTCTGAAGCATATTGGTAGGTTTTGGTATTCATATTTTGCGAGCCTTTTTCTTTTTAATAAATTTAGTTTTACTATCAAAAATAAAAATAAGAATTATCAATTGACCGATTTCCACGAAAGAAAACCAGGTGATTCCATAGTGCTTGAGCAATTAGTTGCTTGTAAATAGTCCACTACTCCTCCTGTAAAATGAGGTTTTTATTCTTCACCCTTGTTTTTCCTAGCTAATTATAATAATCTCATTCAGAAACGTCATAACCTAACCCATGATCGATGAATATGGTCCATCCATTCCTCTCATTTTTCGTTCAATAAAGCAACGAAAAAGAATCATATACAATTATACATCGTACTAATAATGTGTTTTTAAACCAATATGTCCCATTACTGAAAAGCACAAATACCAACCACGAACATTATAAAAAAAAATAAAAAAGTCGTCAAGATTCCGACACTGTGAAAGAGATATAATACAGAAAAACAAAGAAAAAGTTGAACAACGGGAAGAAAGGGTTGGTCACAATGAAGAAGGAAAAAAAGAATGCAAAAATATTATTGCAAAGTGGGGTGCAACAGCTCCAGCAGAGCAATTGAGGTCTCAGCCACCCAGCATGATACGGCTGCAAATCGTCTGTCCTGTAAAAGGGCACCTGTCCCCTGTCCCAACCAATGGACAGGTGCCACGTGGTCATTTTTATAATTAATTAAAAAAAAAAACAAAAAAAAACAGAGGAACTGTTGGATAGGAGACAGTGGGAGGGATTTGGGACAGACGATTTGAGTCCGCATGATACATGGTATAATGTGGGTAGTCTAACCAATTTCTTTCTTTATAATAAGGGATCCCAAATTGCCACATGTCGACGCCGTAATTATTCTAGATTTTTGTGAAGCCATGTCATCAATAATTTTCCATATCATTCCCATGTATTTTTCCAACTCAGCCAAAGCAAAGAGTTATTGATCAAACATCACGATTTTTCCAAACAATGCATCCCATACTAAGTATTTTTTGAACGATTACGGATTTGCCAATGAGGATTCTTTTTAAGGCATTTGTGTAAAAATACCAATTGCAGACCAATATCATAACGAAACATCAAAGATCTGTAGAGTTAACCATTGTGCGTAGAGGTGTAAAACGTGCCGGTCCGGCACATCCCCGCACACGAAGTCGCGTGCTTCACGTGCCATGTGTCGTGTTGTGTCGTGTCGTGCCAACGATTTAAACGTGATGTGCCGTGTTGTGCTTTAGCACAGCACCGCCCACGGGCACAACACACGAATAAATGTATCGTGCCGGCACACGTGCTATAAACAATTTGAAATCACTTAATGTATACATCGGACATTATCACAAGAATTTAATTAGACAACGTATCATTTGAAATTATTATTATTAAAATAAAATAAATAAGAGTAATTATCATTTAAAATTATTTCAAGTAAAATTAACAAGTTTATTCAATAAAAAGAAATAGCCCATCAAATATAAAATTGGATTATTGTCATGTAAATTAATGTTCAAGTTAAATATAGGTGACGACATTATAACAATGATATTGAAATATATTTTTCAAATATTAAGGTATTATATGTGTTGTTATAAATAAGACAACATAAAATGTTAAAAACTAGCTAGATTAGTGACTCTTTTGTGAAATATACAAAAAATGTGATGTATTATGCGTTGTTATATGGTGTATTGTACATGTTATGACGTGCTCTCTTAACATGATGGGCTGGGCTGGGCCACGTGCTTATCTTTGCCGCGTGTTGTGCTGTGCTACTGTGCCAGTTAGTCAAACCCAGCACGTCCCATTTAACTAACGTGTTGTGCCGTGCTGGGCTAACTCACGTGCTGGGATGGGCTGTGCTCAAATTTTAGCGTGTTGTACTGGGCTGTGCCTGTGTTGGCACAACCCAATTTACACCTCTAGGTTTGAGAGATGGTGATATTCCAAACATGCTTATGGATGATCCCTTGCCTGAAGTTCATGAGGTTACAACCCACGTGGACACCAATGAAGACCAATACGGCCCTCAAGGAGATGGAGTATTTTATGAGAATGGAGAGTAAATTTCATAATCACCAATTTATTTAACCAAAATACTTCTTTTTTCAATCAAGCACGTTTTCATTAATAAGTAGACATGTTAATTAGTTTTTGTAAACTCCAAAATACTTTTTTTTTTTCACTTAAGTACATTTACAATTACATTACATATTTAACTAGAACTTCATAATACTTCTTCATGCATATAGTTCATTCAAATCAACTTAAAGCTCCACCAAATATCTCCAAAGCAGTGATATGAATGAATGTCATTCCATGATCCGTTTGAAATAAATTCAAAGCATCTTCACGATTACCATTTGATGTCCTTAATGAAACGAGAAAAGGCTTGCAATAATGCTTGATGCTTGCTAACCGAGATTGTAGTTGCTTTTTGCATCTTCCATTAGCATTACCATTGATTCTCACAAATTCTTCAACACTTTTTCCCAAAAGGTGTTGGTTGTTAGAGAGTTTTCTAAAGGATTTGTGTTGTTAATTTTGCGAAAACTTTTTACCAAATCATTTTCTTCGGCAATTGAGAATCCAACCATGCTTGAATTTTGAATTGAGAATTTAGGAGAAGAAGAAGAGAGTGAAACTTTACAAGTTTGGGGTGGGGATTTTGAGTTCATGCGTTGAGTTTATATAGGAAGAAGAAATGAGTTGAGTTTGGGCTGAAAATGTAGTCGTTAAATAAAGCATTGAACCAAACAACGTTGAACCGTCATTTTCAACGGCAGGGAAGGCATCACTGTATCATTCCGCGTTGCGGCGCTGCACCATTCAGCGCTGAGAAATCTCAGTTCGTCAGATCAAATATGGTCGTTGAATCTCAACGGTTCTGATTTAGTGGACGTTTGAAACCTTAACAGCTATATTTTCAGGATACCCTATAAATAGAGAACTACTTCTCCTTCATCCGTCACACCAAAGTCAATTGATTATCTTCTTCATTGATTTTTTTCTTCTTCTTCACATAATTTTGTTCATACGTACAAAATTATGACACACTTTACTACAAAAGAAGATGAGTCACTAATTTATGGTTAGGTTATACCAAGTAATGATCCGATTCATGGAAAAGATAAAAAAAAAGGTGCAATATTTTGGAGGAAGATTATTGAAGAGTACAATAAAGGAATATGCCCTAAACGTACCGAAAGAGATAAAAATTCATTGAAAACAAGGTGCAACACATTGAGAACCGAAGTGAGAACATATCTTTCATATGTTAGGCCCTACTTCCGAAAAAAACATTCGGGGTTGAATGAACATGATTATGTAAGTACTTGAATTTTTTGTTGATGTTTTTTTCCCATTTTGATTTTTGTTTTCTTTCTCTAAATTTTTCCTTTCATTCTTTATCTAAAATAGAATATCTTGAAATATCCCCGATATAATACTTATCCTACCGCTCCAAGGCCGATATCCTAAATATCCCCGATATATCGGCCGATACGGCCGATATTGACTACATAGCTCTCAATTATACTTAGACCTTAGGCTTGGGGTCAAACTCAACTAACACAAATAAGGTTACTTAAGTTAGAGTGTAGGTCATTAAGTTACCCACACAGCCAACAGAGGCAGATGCACAAAATTGACATAAAGAAAATCATCAAGATTACATTAAGAGTATGTTAGGTTCATCCAATTCTTTTAAGGGCACTACCTTTTTGACGCAACGCTAGGAGAATTATCAACCATGGTTATGAAGAGTTTATTACCTCGAACGCGATACCTTGGCACCAAGATAATGCAGATCTGTGGTTAATAATGCCAGAAGGTGAACGAGCAATTGATTTTCCAGTATTGCACTTCTGGGAACAGAGAATGGTGGGGCTGTCCTATTGCCAGTCTGAAAACAAATAAGACCAAAGCAAGAAAATAGTAATCCTAACAATTGGAGGTTCCTGTTAGGATTTTCTTAGGGAATCACTGACAACCGCGGAATAACGGATCTTGAGATATTATGATGAATAATAAGTAAACCAAGTACAAGCAACTATGAAAATACGAGAAACATAAATCAACTCACAAGACACAAGATTTATAGTGGTTCGACCAATACATACAACTTATATATATTGTTTAGGTCCACTTTGAGCCGCACCAACTCAAATCCACTATCAATAAAAACGATTACAACGTCGTGTGAATCCCAGTAAACCCTTGGTTACACCGCAAAAATTAACCCGAGACGATACCTTGTCTATTTTTCCTCACCAATATGATCTCACAACGAAACCCTAGCTTTAGCCTTAAAAGCTATAAAAGAAATCTATAACCAATCTCTTAATCATTTTCTATACAATATGATTCTACAAGGCCTAATTACCTATTTATATAGGTTACAAACTTGGCCACCAAGAATTCTAGCTATTTTTAGGAAACCCCTTCCCTAAATAAATACGGCTAACTTTAGGAAATAATTAGTCTTCAATTAACTAACAATATCCCACTCTAAAGACTCATTTATTGTCTTCAATTCATCTTTTTCTTCAACTTTGGATTGACGGTGCTAAAACATCTTCATGTCAGTGTGGCTCCCCTCCCAGATCCTCATTCTGAGAGACCAACTAAATCCTTGAAGAGCTTTAGCTTGTCTGATGTAACTCCCTTGGTAAACATATCTGTTGGATTCTTCGAACCAAGAATCTTCTCGAGCTTCAACTCTCCTTCTTCTAAGAGATCCCGGATGAAATGATAACAAACATCTATATGCTTCGTCCTAGCATGATAGGCTGAGTTCTTGGAGAAATGTATAGCGCTTTGACTATCGCTAAACAGAACAATATCTCCTTGTTCCTTGCCCAACGCAGCTAATAATCCTTGTAACCAAATCATTTCCTTGCTCGCTTTTGTTACTGCTACGTACTCCGATTCCGTAGTAGAAAAAGTCACCAACTTCTGTAACCGTGAGTTCCAATTCACTGCAGCTGACCCCATAGTATAAACATAACCGGTCGTACTTCGCCTTTTATTTACATCACATGTGAAGTATGCATCCACATAACCCCTCAAAATAGAACCACCTCTTCCATATCACAATGGTACGTTTGTGTTACCTCTCAAATACCTGACAATCCACTTCACATCTTCCCAATGTTGTTTTCCTGGGTTGCTTGCATATCTACTCACTACTCCCACTGCATGTGCAATATCTGGTCTTGTACACACCATAACATACATAAGACTCCCAATAGACGAAGAATATGGTATGTTAGCCATGCATACATTTTCTTCTTCTGTCTTCGCACACTGCATACTTGAAAGACGAATTTTACTTCCAAGTGTAGAACTAACTGGTTTAGCATTCTCCATATTGAACCTTTTCAACACCCGTTCAATATATTCAGCCTGAATAATCATAAGTACACCCTTAGCTCTGTCTCTTATGATCCTCATACCAAGATTCTGCTTTGCTTCACCAAGATCTTTCATAGAAAACTCACTTGCTAATTGTTTCTTCAAATTATCAACTTCTTGTAGAAATGTTCTGGCAACCAACATATCATCCACATACATTAATAATATGATGTAATCTGAGCCATACCTTTTGAAGTAACAACAATGATCTTCATTACACCGTGACTAACCACTTCTATGCATGAAGTTATCAAACATCTTGTACCACTATCTCGGGGCTTGTTTTAAACCGTACAAACTCTTCTTTAGCTTGCACACCATTTCTTCCTTGCCTTTTACTATGAATCCTTCTGGCTTCTTCATGTAAATTTTTTCATCTAGGTCACCATGAAAAAAAGCTATGTTTACATCCAACTATTCAAGGTATAGATCTTCAGAAGCCACTAGACTTAACACTACTCGAATAATAGTCATCTTCACAACTGGAGATAATATCTCATTGTAATCAATACCAGTTTTTTGCTGGAAACCTTTCACAACTAACCTTGCATTGTAGCGAATTTCTCCATTTGCTTCAGACTTCATCCGATAAACCCACTTGTTATGCAATGCCTTCTTACCTCTTGGTAATTTTACTAACAACCATGTTCCATTCTCATCAAGTGAATTCATCTCATCCTCCACAACAAGTTGTCACTTGATTGAATCGTTAACCGCTAGTGCTTCCTTAAAATCTTCAGGTTCACCTCCATTCGTAAGTAATAGATAATTCAAAGAATACTTTGGGTTTGGTTTAGGAGTTCTTGACGATCTTCGTACTTCTTGTGAAACTGTAGGAATAACTCCCACAACAGTAGAAGTCTCTTCAACTTATACTTCTCCACCATTGGCAACACCATGTTCTTCTTATTCCACACTTCTTCCAGAAACATCATCAATATCGATATACAACTACTTATCGACGTTGCTTGATCTGAAATATTCAACTTATGTTGTATTCCTGTCCTTGTACAACTCATTCTCATTAAAAGTGACATCTCTA
This sequence comes from Papaver bracteatum, assembly GCA_023529315.1. Classification (NCBI taxonomy): domain Eukaryota; kingdom Viridiplantae; phylum Streptophyta; class Magnoliopsida; order Ranunculales; family Papaveraceae; genus Papaver; species Papaver bracteatum. The sequence goes on along the minus strand of JAJJWX010004740.1, from coordinate 69,507 downwards.
CTTCTAATAACTTTGTGACCCTCATAGTCCCAAAGTTTATACCCAAAAGCGTCAATTCTGTAACCAAGGAATATACACTTCTTTGCTTGAGAACCTATCTTAGACCTCTCACCGGGACTAAGGTGAACATAACCAACACAACCAAAAAATTTCAATTTTTTTTTTTTTACCTTTTTGCCAGTCCAAATCTCCTATGGTATCTTCATATCTAATGGACTACTAGGTGTCCTGTTAATTAGATAAGCAGCCATCTCAGTTGCATGTGCCCAGAAGGTCTCGGGAAAACCAGACTGTAACCTCGTGCACCTTGCATGTTCATTCAACGTCCAATTCATACGTTCTACTACTCCATTCTCATGTGGCATCTATGGAACTGTCCTCTCCAAACGAATTCCATTTGTAGCACATAACTGTAAGAATTATGTTTTGTCATACTCACCACCGTTGTCTTATTTTAGATACTTCAACTTCAGACCAGTTTCTATTTCAACCAAAGCTTTCCACTTCTTAAACACTTCATACACCTCGAACTTATTCTTCATGAAGTAAAGCCACACCTTCCTTGAGTGATCATCAATAAAAGTGATATAATATTCGAACCAACTGTGATATGCAACATCAATTGGTCCCCATACATCAGTACGAACCAAATCCAGTTTCACACTTCTCAAGTCTCTACCTCCTCTGCTGAAGCTAACCCGTTTTTGCTTTCTAAGAACACAGTCTTCACAAAAACTCATATCAACAGACTTCACCTTCGGTAGATATCCTCCAGAACACAGAATCTTCATGTTCTTCTCACTCATGTGCCCCAATCTTCTATGCCATAAGTTAGTGTCTTCACTACTACTAGACACTGCTAAAGTAGTTCCATATGAAGTCTGGTATAGAGTATTGACTCTAACTCCTCGAGCTAACACCATAGCCCCTTTCTTCACTTTCCAATTGTGTTTTGTTAACACGACTTCACATTCATCATCACAAAATTGGCCCACAGACACCAAGTTCATCTTCAAATTTGGAACGTGTCGTACATCCTTCAATTTGTATGTCGAACCGTTGACTTTTAAGATCACACCACCTAAACCGATGATGCCTCATGCTTCACCGTCACCCAAGAATACTTGGCCATAGTATCCTTCTTTATAAGAGATCATAATACTCTTATCACCCGTTGCATGGAAAGAAGTTCCCGTGTCTATAATCCAAGACTCATCTTGCTTGTCCTCAGAGAGTAGTAGAAAAATTTCCGTAATCACCTTATTGTTATAAACAAGGACCTTCACCGGTTCTGCAGCTGCAACTACGTTGACCTCTTCTTGATTACCTTTGTTCCACCATTATTAGCACCTTTTTCCGGACAATCGCGCTTGAAGTGTCCTACTTTCTTACACGCCCAACACTCAATAACACCTCTAGTCCGGGATTGAGATCACCCCCTAGACTTTCCTCTAAACTTCCATCTGGATTTGTTGTTGTTGTTCCTATTTGAACTCCTGCCTCTATCTTCTTCATGCATATAGAAAAAGATGTATCACACACCTTAACCTTGGCTAGGATTGGAACAGTGAGGGGAGACATAATCCAGCCGAGAATAAGTTTATCTGTGCGTCTCCAGGACAAAAACTGTGGGTTAGGGAGATTATTGACAAGAGCTGGTGGACTTGCAAGAGAACCATCTACATATTTCTCTAAATCATAACCTTGCAGATACAGTCTGAATTGATCTTTCCATAGCAAATAGTTGTGACCCGTTAACTTCTCTGAAACAGCACCATGAAGACGTTCAAAGGGCACCTGATCTAAGGGTAAAAAAGAAGTGGCAGAAAAAGAAGACATTGAGGAAGTTGTAGAAGAATCAGATATGTAGTCAAAGAAGAAGTGGATGATGTTTGAGAAGCTATAGTTTCCATGAAGAAGAATATTGAGAGTCTATAGGTGAGAAAAGAAAAGGAAAAAAAAAACAACCTTAAAACAGGTCGTACTTTGGATCGACCTATCTGATACCAAGACAAGATTTAGATTTAGATGGGGTTTCTCAATGTGAGAAAACCAAACAATAAAACTCTGTTTATATATGTGTGTTTACAACTGCCGTAGCTTAGCATACAATATTTTACAAGTTTAACAAAAACTATAAACAGAAAACAATGCTATAACAGAAAAAGTAAAAACTACGTTTCCTATTCTCTAACGGTTATAAATACATGTGTATCCTTATCGATTTTATCAGCTAATACGGCGACCGACCTTAATATATATCCGATACAGATGATGGGCAGATATAATCGGATTGTTCGTGTATCCCCGATATTTTGTCTATCGTCTCAGTTAAAGGCCGATGTCAGCCGATAACTACATTGCTTACAACATTTGCTAAATTGGTTATACGTTTGTGGTCTTAGATACAATCAACGGGTTCTGGAATTTCTGAGCTGATAAGAAGATGCTAAAACATTGGTATTTTGGGTAAGCAGTTAGTTACGGGTAGTTTTGTCCCAGTATGGGCCCGTGCTTCAAAGGGTGCCACACTTGGATCAAAATTTTGATGTTCCCGTACTTTTATGGCAATAAATCCAGGTTTAAGGAAGAGTTGGTTCGTTAGGAAATTTGGGCTGAAGCCATCGAACCTACTTGCCGTCTCCGAAAATCCCCGACACAATCTTTTTCCATTAGGTGTCACTCATCTAAAGTCTAGATACATCTAGAAATGGCGAACTTTTTAGAAGTCGAGTCCAGCATGAAATCACCAATGGCTAGTTGACACCTACTGGGGAAGATTTTGTCTGACATTTAAGAAGTAGTTAGTTTCTGGCATATTGAAGTGTTTTTTAGTCTCGTATCTTGTTTGAAACTTTTTTTTTAAATTATTTGCATCAGAAACAACATTACAAATTTGCATTTTATTTGCGGCTCTTTATACTAGGACTTTAATGACACACATGTACATGGGTTCCTCTCCCCTTTGCAATGTGAATACCAATACGATTCATTAGTCCCGGTTTGAGGCAGAAACTCAAAGACATTATTTTTTATAGAAAATTGAGGAACAAACTCAAAGACGTCATATAAAAAGAAATACCTATTTCTTAATCTCCTGCGCTTTCTACTTCACCCAAATATTTGATCTAAGCATAAAACAAATTTTACGCAGAGAAATGACAAATTTTACAACAAATTTGATCTATGCGGATGATTCAGTCTTCTTTATAAACCCATCATGGGGTGAGCTAAACAACCTCATGAGCACTCTAAAATGCATTGAAGCTGTATCAGCACTTCGAGTAAATCATTCAAAGACAAAATTAATCCAAGTGGGTCAGGTTCCAGAATTATCTTTTTGGGCAAATAGGCTTGGATGTGTAACTGAATCGCTTCCTTTCTAATACCTTGGTATGCCACTAGGAGCACAATCAAAAGCCATATCTCTTTGGGATCCAATCGTGGAAAAATTCGAATCTAGGCTTGCGTCTTGGAAATAAGTCTTTCTTACAAGAGCCGGTAGAGTCACATTAGTGAAAGCAGTGTTAATCAATATCGTCGTGTATTATTTCTCGTTGTACTTAGCTCAGCGGCGAATCTAGAAACTAAACTAAGGGGAATAAAAATTTTATTAGGGGTAGCAAAAAAGCAAAATTAGGCTTGAAGGAGAATTTATGATTCGAAATTTAGGCTTGGAAGCAAAATGTGGAGGGGTAGCAAGTGCACACCCTTGCTGCTAGGTGGATCCGCCACCGACTTAGCTCTCGTTTCAGTTATAAAGACATTAGAGAAGATCATGAGGAACTTCATATTGGGACAGTGGTGAAACTAAAAGTTTACATTTGATCAAGTGGGAGGAGCTCTGCAAAACCCTCAAAATAGGTGGGTTAGGCATGAAGAACCTCTGAATGATGAATCAAGCTCTCATAGCTAAATGGGGTTGGAGATTTGGAGAAGAAACTCATTCTTTGTGGCATAGAATCATTCGAGACAAATATAAAGGGCCGCAATCCATATGGACTGTTAACCCAACATATGGTACGTGTGTGAAATAACATGGTTGGGCGGTGCATGTTTGAATGGTGGCTAGTAGGTAGGTGGGAATAAAACCATGTGAAAAATATTGGTTGGTGGAAGAGTTCCATAGCATTCCCTTTCACACTTGTAAATTCATGCATTCAAACAAGGTAGGTCTTTGAGTCATACTTTGAAAGCAAAGGAAGTCTAATTGTAGGCTAGTTCTAGTTTGTAGGCTAAGGAGGTAGAACTCAATTTGGAGTTGGTAACTTGGAGGCTAATTTATTCCCTAGCTAACTAGTATAAATAGGCCATTAGAGGAAGCAAATGAACATCACCAAAAATTCTTCTTTCTCTCTTAGAGTTAATATGTATTCTCCCTTGTGATAATATATGAATCTCTTGTTCTTCCCATGGATGTAGGAAACTTTCCGAACCACGTAAATTGTTGTTCTATTTTCTTCTTTAGTTTGTGTTCTTGGCAATATTTTGAGTACCGTTTGTAGCTGTGCAAAATCGCTTTCGCAATGTTTTAGCGCAACAATTGGTATCAGAACTGTAGGTTAAATACCAATTGCCTCAACAATTGGTATCAGAGCAAGGTTATGCTCTTGGATACGGGTACTCAGATTGCAGTTGAAGTGAAGGTATTTTTCTGAAGATTGCTTGAGGTAATACTAATCTCAAAGGTTCTGTTTTTTATCTATATTTGGTTGTTTGAGAACAATGGTTGATGGGGATAAACCAGTTGATCTGAACCATCATGAAGGAGAACATTCGGAGTCCACAAATAAAGATAAAGAAACAAAAGAAGAAATACTTCATTTACATAGATCACAACTGAAGGTTGAAAAGTTCACCGGAACTAATAACTTTGGTTTATGGAGAACGGACGTAATGGATGCTCTTGTTCATCTTAACCTAGAAGAAGCTCTAGAAGGTCGGCCAGCGGAGATATCTGACAAGCAGTGGAACAAGATGAATAAATTATGTCTTGGTTCGATTCGAGGGTGTTTAGAAACAACAGTAAGAGTTAATTATCAACACGAGACTTCAGCAAAGGATCTATGGGAAAAGCTAGAGAAGGAATACCTTGTGAAGAACATGGTAAATATGATACATCTTAAAAGGAATTTGTATCGCTATTACATGAAGAGAGGTGCAACCCTAACTCAGCACCTAGATTCATATAATAAACTTCTTGCTGAGTTGGTTAACTACGATGAGAAGATCAACGACGAGGAAAAAGCTTTGTGTCTGATAAACTCTCTTCCTGAAAGGTATGAACCCGTGATTAAAGCTTTAATGCACGGAAAGGATAAGATGACATACGACGAGGTCACTAAAGCATTGCGTAGTGAGGAATTCAGAATGATAGACCATGAAGACCTGTCAAGTGAAGCTAACAGTGACTTTCTTCTTGCAAGAGGTCGTTCAACAGACAGGAGAAAGAAGACTGGTGACCTTGGCAAAATTAAAGGGCGTTCAAAGTCAAGAGCGCGTCTGCAGAAGGATGAATGTGCATGGTGTCATGACTTTGTCCATTGGGATATGGATTCTACCAAGCGTAAGGATCGAGAAAGGGACAAAACCGAGGTGAACATTTCTAAGGAAAGTGAAGATTCAGATGAAGCTTCAGATTTCTCGCTGACTATGATACCATCAACTTTTATCAGTACGTGGGTATTAGATTCTGGTGCTACTTATCATATTTGTCCTCATCGGGACTGGTTCTCAAACTTTGAAGAGTTTGATAGAGAAGTGTGTATGGGGAATAATCACACCTGCAGGGTGATTGGGATTGGTAGTATTCGATTCAAGATGCATGATGGTATGGTTCGGGATATGAAGGAAGTACGGTTTGTGCCTACTGTGAAGAAGAATCTAATTTCGCTCGGAACTTTGGAAGCTAAGGGATACACGTTAGTCGCTGAAAATGGCATTCTAAAGGTGATCGATGGATCGTTGGTAATCATGAAGGGAACAAGGCATCATAACTTGTACTACTTAACTGGGAGTACAATAACGGGAGATGTGTCTATTTTAGAACACATCGAGACTGCATCTATGGAGACCACGAAGTTATGGCGTATGCGACTTGCACATCTAGGTGATAAGTCGTTACATTCTTTAATTCGTCAAGAATTATTGAAAGGTGCTATTGCCTGCAATTAGAGTTTTGTGAACATTGTGTGAAAGGCAAGAAGACAAGAACAAGATTTGGCACAACAATCCACAACACTAGTGGAGTTCTTTATTATGTTCACTCAGATTTTTGGGGTCCCTCCAAGAATGCATCATTGGGAGGGAAACATTGGTTCGTGTCTTTTATTGATGACTATTCTAGGCGCGTATGGGTGTAAACCATGAGGCATAAGGATGAAGTCCTAGAAGTCTTTGTGAGGTGGAAAAAGGAAACCGAGACTCAAACTGGCATAAAGATCAAGGTACTACGTTCGGACAATGATGGAGAGTACAAAAGTGATCCATTCTTGCAAGTATGTCAGCATGAGGGAATACAAAGGCACTTCATAGTTAAGAAGACCACTACACCATATGGCCCATTTTGAGACATATTGATTTTTGGGTTTGAGACACATATATATGTCTTTAGTGCTTCCACTCATATAAGAGTCTCAAATAAAAAATATGAGTAGCTTTAATTCTAATTTTTCAACTACTCTTATAAGTGTCTTAAAATGTGTCTCTACAAAATTTAATAACTTTAATATATATCTAATTAATCATTTTTTTTCATTATAATTCCATTTTATTTCACTCCAAAACTCCAAACTTTCCAAAAATTCCCTCCCTTTGCAATTTTCTAAATCTCTCACATTATTTTCCCTCTTAAATTTCCCCCTAACATTTATTTCCTCTCAAATTTTCCCTCCGAATCTTTGTCTCACACCAAATTATTTTGAAACATGATTTGCATTTATTCCCACCATTTTTTTTAAATCCCACCTTTATTTTGGGTTGTTTTGAAATTTAGATAATATTTAACATTAATAAATATTTGGTCCTTAAAACCACTCGTTGAACTGTCTCTCACTCACTCATTTTTACCGACTTCTCTCATCCCTCTGGTTAGAGAAAAAACCAAGATTCGTGGATGACGTGCCTATCTATAGTGAAAAATCCTATGTACACGTACATCCTCCTCCTCCTCATTGTAGATCTGTAACTTGAACCGATAAACGTGTGATTTTTCTTCATAACTAGAAACCGATCATATCTCAACCTGTTCTATAAATCAGTCCATTTCTTTCTTTCCATCGGTCGAAGCGACCACCTCCATCTCTATCGAAATCCAATAAAACAAACTCCATCTTCCTTAGAAAAATCCGTCATTTCCCAAGCCTTAGATTATGGATTCAGATCATCTTAAACATATTCCTCTTGAAACCCTTGGAAAAAGAACTCACATCTGCTTCTCTCAGGTTATAGCCTCTGGTATTTCTGGTTCGATTGGGTTTAAAGTACACGAACAATATCTTATACCCTTGTTGTAGTGGTTTTGATCAACGTAATTGGTTTTTGAATCAGATCTGTATATGATTCGTTTTGGGTTTAAAGAACATTGTGAATCTTGTTGTGAAGTTATGGTTTTAGCGTTTATGTTTTTAACATCATTTTAGTTTTTCCCCTAATTTTTATTTTTGTGAAAATTGGATATGAGATCTGAAATTGGGAAATTAGATTTGATTTTTTTCATGAACCACTGCCAGGTTTAAGATTTGGATGTGAGCTTGAATCATAACTAGGGAAATAAGGTAATTCAATACGTTATATTACACAGGTTTGGCTATTGCAATGTTTTATGTTTTCACTATGATTTTTATTTCTGGAAGCTGCAATGTTTTGGTGGATTTGATGTCCAGCTTTGCTTGGTTGTAAATCTCAAGAAATTTCTGCGTATCAAATCTTTTGTTGTCAGTAATTGAAATCATAGAGCCCATAGTATCCAATTTCTTATAATTAATCAATTAACCCCTACAAGATTCCATTAGACATGATTCTGTATATTTATTGATGTTCTTTTTACTTGGTGGTCTTTGTTTTGATTTATTTGGCAGGTGCGCGTGGAATAGGAACGGATGTCTGGATAGAATTAGTCCAGTATGAAGTATAAGGTTTTGTCACTCTAGATTGAGTTTATTTTGTGAATCATGTGTTTATTATGGAAGTTCAATGTGAGCAGGTTGAGGTTCTCACCCTAAAATTTGGATGTTTTGCTTGTAGTGTTTGTCTGAAATTTGATGTGAGATGTGGGTTTGTAGATGATAAAATGGAGAACTGAGGTTGAGATTTATAGATGAGCTCATCGACTAGTTTTGTGTGTTTGATTCTTGTTTTTATGAACTGATTTTCATTTAAGTGGCATGAATTTGATTTCTCACTATGGGTCTGTGAGTTTTTCTTTTTGTTATAACATGTTTGATTTTTAATTTAGAGAATAATGGTATATGAATCTGATAGAGGTGAAACCCACTTCTGGCTCTCTTGGTTTTTAGGTTTTATATGGTGTTGATTGTGTTTATTACTGGTTTAGTATCTTGGGGGTTTCTATATTTTTATAATTGATGGATGATTATTGTGGGTGATGAGGGTAGCTGGTGGTGTTGGTAGGGTGGGGGGTGTTATTTGCTGTGCTTTTGTATGAACTGACGGTGTTTATATGTTGAGTTATTCATGGATTATTAGCCAAATCGAAACGCCGACGGCCATTTACTATTTTGGAAGTTAAATTTTGCAATGTTGTAGCATTTTAGTGTATTATCAACTGAAAATTGTGAATGAGGAAGCTTTGATTATGAAGGGTTAGGGGGCGTAAATCAAATGTTGTAATGAAATGTTAGCTAAATCGATAGTTGGATGTCATTCTTTGTTGCAGTTGTAAATTTTTGCAATGGTGTAGCATTTTGGTTTTGTTATGAACTGATGATGAGTATGTTTTGTTGCTATTTAGGTTTGCGTCGGAGATATTTCATGACCTCCATGAAGAAGTGATGACAACTTCAGCTAGAGGTCATGGACTAATGACTCGTCTCTAGCAGATTGAGGCAGACGTACCGTTAGTTGAGAGAGGATTTCTTTCACAGACCAGTCATTCTCAATTCCTTCATAATGGAGGTCAGTTTGCGTTACACTTTCAAAGTTTCTGGTCTTTTGGTTATGTTTCATTAGTTGATGTTCTTATGAGGCTAATTTGCTTACAGGTGTTGACTGGCATACAAATTTCAGAATGGACCAGAATCAGATTACTCGAGGTGATTTTCCTCGATTTATAATGGATTCTTATGAATAATGTCGAGGCCCACCGCGATTATTTCTGCTTGACAAGTATGGCTATCTAATTAGTTGTAAACTTTTGGAATGGATGCAATCTTGAATAAACTCTTACCAGGTTTCATGTTATGTCCCTCGCAGGTTTGATACTTTCATTTGGTTGGTATTACAAAACTGAGATGTTCTGCATTAGGGATACAATGTTCTGTTGTTGGTAGTTGCCGAATTTAGTTACAAGAAAACACTAAAATCAGAACCATACGCATTAACTTTTTACATAATAACAATGTCTTGGAACCTACTTTTTTCTTGTTTACTTGGCCGAGGAATCGGCATATCGGAAGTATGGAGAAACTCCGGGATCGACCCCAACATCACATCCCAAGTGAGGCCCAAATTGATTGCTATTTTTTTGTTTATTTGTATTGTATGTAACTTTGTTGTTGAGTCCTAAGTTTAATAGGCTGACATTGACACTCTTGCAGATTGCATGAGTTGTTTTCAGAGGATAAAATCCAGACGCAGAATGGTGCCCGCCTTCATCATGTGAGATTATAAAGTAGGCCATCAAGCTCCTCCCTTCTCCTCCCTTCTTAACTCCCCAACTGGGAAAAGCTACATGGAGAAATATTTGACGTCCGTTTCACCGTTAAGCAAGCCTCCTTATGAAAGTCCTCTTCGGTTAGAGATGGAACCCAATAATTCGTCTGAACTGATTCAGGAAATACATGATGTTCATGTAAGTAGTAGCCATGTGAACAAATCAAGGAAGAGAGAGATAAGTTCAGTTCCATTTCCTAGTAACTTGAGTCATTTTCAACATTTTCTCTTGTATTCCATCTTTTATTTTTTTATTTTTTCCTTGAAGATATTAAATGTTAAGACTTCATTTTTGATGGTAGTGTTAATATTTGATTGGGAATGGAATTGCGACTTGTATTGGTGTACACAAAATTAAAACATGCAGGTGCAAGAAATAATTTTGATTTTGGGAATTCCCAACCGGAAAATTATGATTTTTTTTTAAAACTAATTTTATTTGAGACATATATAAGTGTCGCTTAAATTAATTATAGGTGTATCTTAAAAATTAATTAACAGACACTTATAAGTGTCGCTTAGATTAATTAAGAGACGTTTATAAGTGTCTCTAAATCCGTCTCAAAGCATTCCCTACGCCAAAATTGAGACACTTATATGTTTCTCAAAAAATCAGGGCAACATTTATATATGTCTCAAAACCGTCGATTTGGTGTAGTGGACACCGCAACAAAATGGGGTAGCTGCACGCATGAATCGTACTTTGATGGAGAAAGTACGATGTATGTTATGTAATGATGGATTGGGTAAAGCATTTTGGGCTCAGGCAGTTACATATGCTTGCTTCCTCATTAATAGGTTGCCATCATCTGCGTTAGAAGGTAAAACTCCGATGGAGAAGTGGTATGGTAAACCATCTTATGATTATGACTCAATTCATATCTTTGGTTGCCCTGCTTGGTATCATGTTAGTGAAAACAAGCTTGATATCCGTGCTGTTAAAGGTATCTTTATGGGTGTGAAGAAAGGAGTTAAAGGGTTCAAAATTTGGAATCCAGTTGAGAAGAAGATGGTCATGAGTAGAGACGTTACATTTGATGAAGCGTCTATGGTGAAGTCTTGGGGTTCTCGGTAGGTGGAGAACAGAAGCACCGGTACCAGTGAGCCTTTGCAGCAGGTGGAGATTGATGCAACTCCGCTAATTCCAGCTAAGTATGTATATGTTTCGAATACTTCCGAAGGTGTGGAGTCTACAAGGGAGTAAAATACTGAAGTTCCAAATGATAGTGACGATCTGGATGAAGAGGAACATGAAGCAATGGAAGATACAGAAGCTACGGTCACTGAGACCATAACAACCAGCAAAACCGAGAAGACAAACCAGGAAACCTGGTTGGATGAATGATTTTATAGCTTATGCATTACCAGTTATTGAAGAAGGCATTCCAAATACCTATTTTGAAGCTATACACAGTGTAGAGCGTCAAGAATGGGAAGCTTATATACAGGATGAGATGGAGTATCTTTACAAGAATGGCACATGGGTTCTTACGAATGGGTATATGCTAATAAATAAGGATCTCACGTGAATCAAGTACGCTACAAGCCAAGGTTATTTGCGAAAGGTTATGCCCAAAGAGAAGGGATTGACTACAATGAGGTGTTCTCTCCAGTTGTGAAACACTCATCAATCCGAATTTTGTTGGCCTTGGTAGCAAAATATGATTTAGACCTAGTTCAGCTAGATGTCAAGACGGCGTTCTTACATGGTGATCTATAAGAGGAGATCTATATGACTCAGCCGAGTGGGTTCAAAGTTTCTGGAAAATAAGATTGTGTATTCTATATTACTAGTTGTATGGGCTGAAGCAGTCTCCAAGACAGTGGTACAAGAGATTTGATCAGTTTATGATTGTCCATACATACACAAAAAGTCACTATGACCATTGTGTATACTTCAAGAAGCTACGTGATGGGTATTTCATATATTTGCTCTTGTATGTCGGTGATATGCTGATAGCATCGAATAACAAGAAAGAGATTGATAATTTGAAGCAGAAATTGTCAACTAAGTTCGAGATGAAAGATCTAGGAGAATCTAAGATGATTCTTGGCATGGAGATTCAAGGTGACATAGAGAAGGGTAAAGTTTCTTTGTCTTAGAAGGCGTACTTGAATAAAGTGTTACACAAATTTGGTATCTGCGAAGGAACTAAATTTGTAAGTACTCCCCTTGGTCCTCATTTTAATTTGAGTTATGATATGTCTCCTACTACCAAAGAAGAGCGTGAGTATATGGCCCAAGTCCCATATGCTAGTGTTGTTGGTAGCTTGACGTATGCGATGGTATGTACAAGACCGGATATTTCACATGCAGTAAGTATGATCAGCCGTTATATGAATAATCCTGGTAAAGGACATTGGCAAGTTGTGAAATGGATTTTGAGGTATCTTTATGGTACTGTTGATGTTGGCTTGGAGTTTGTGAAGGAAGATGGAACTAAAGTAGTATTCGGGGTCAAGTTTTGTCATTGCTCGAAATTGATCAACATTCATCCGGTTTGGTGATACCCTTTGGGGTAGAGGTTCTTAGGAACCTGGTGGAGGCCTTCTAGCAATGCCATTGAGTGAAATACGGTCAGTTTTATTCCTTGCAGAGGATACGTAGGCATCCAAAGGCGCAATCGACGCTGGAAGACGAAGGAGATTTCTTATATTGATCTTCTCATGCATGAAAGCATGATCCGAGGTGGATAATTGTTGGAAGGTGGCTTGGACAGTGCCTTCTAGATGGTTGGACGGTACATGTTTGAATGGTGGCTAGTAGGTAGGTGGGAATAAAACCATGTGAAAAATATTGGTTGGTGGAAGACATCCATAGCATTCCCTTTCACACTTGTAAATTCATGCGTTCAAACAAGGTAGGTCTTTAAGTCATAGTTTGAAGGCAAAGGAAGTCTAATTGTAGGCTAGTTCTAGTTTGTAGGCTAAGGAGGTAGAACTCAATTTGGAGTTGGTCACTTGGAGGCTAATTTATTCCCTAGCTAACTAGTATAAATAGGCCATTAGAGAAAGCAAATTAAGATAACCAAAAATTCTTCTTTCTCTCTTATAATTAATATGTATTCTCCCTTGTGATAATATATGAATCTCTTGTTCTTCCCGTGGATGTAGGCAACTTGCCGAACCACGTAAATTGTTGTTCTCTTTTCTTCTTTAGTTTGTGTTCTTGGCAATATTTTGAGTACCGTTTGTAGCTGTGAAAAATCGCTTCCACAAGGTTTTAGCGCAACAAATATTTCATTTGGGTGTGGGTTGAAGAAAACATGATGTTTTCCCTAGATGGAATCGTGGATCAGCAACTTGGTCATCCATGCTTTCACGACTATATTCATCTGGTAAAGTGAACAAGAAATTTGCTCATTGCATGAAACTGGAGGAGGAGTCTTTTCCAATGGAGACATGGTGAAACCAACACTAAAAACTACCCCACTAGTTCCAAAATCGCTACATCAAAATGTGTATAGAATTAATTCAAGTTGGTAACAGTGCCCTAGAAATTTGAAATTCAAAGGAGGAGATGGGAAAGGAACACTTATTGATAGTGGTTCGACTTTTGCATACCTTAGAAAGCAAATTTCGAGAGGAAATATCATCATGCTTCTGCATTTTGATTCAAGTTTTTTGAATCTCCATCACCACATTCCCATACGAAACCCCTCTTGAATACAAGACCCATTGGTGTTTTTAGTGTCACTGATTCAAACAAAAAGAACCTTTCAACGCTTAAATCATAAACAAAAAGGCAGAACTTTTCTTTTTTTACGTACTCTTCTTCTTGTTCACCCAAAATCATAAGCTAAGTGATGAAATTCTCAGAAGTAGTTCAATTTCTTTTCTCTCTTCACAATGAGTACATTGAGTAGAGAGCTAGGCTCACTTATATAGAAACAAGAAGAGATGATCACCCGTGTGATTCACACAATTGAGAAATCAATGTTCACCGACAGAGATGCATGGGTTCATGCATGCCTTCTTAAAGTTGGGAGCATCTCATTAGTGGGCAGCAGAAATAAAATACCTCATTGAGGTATCCATACCTCTGTAATGTATCCAAGGTCTCAACGTGGCTTTTTTAGACATCATTGTCCTCCAATGTACTTAGATACTCTTGCAAAATATACTTTCAACACCATACTCTTGCAAAATATTTAAGATAACTTCATGAATATGGCGACCAGTATGAGGAAAAGGAATAGTACGAAAAGCAATTACTTTTTTGATTAGCATCCAAGTTTTAGCATCAATATAATAAGATGTAACAAAAATATAAGGAGATCCATTACATCCTGTCCACATATCCTAAGTAAAATATATACCAGTAGCATGTGAAGAAAATTCAGCAATTAAAAGGTTTTTCCTTCCATCAAATTTCTTCAAAATATCAGTTCTAGATGTATTTCTATTATAAGCAGGTTGAAGATAAAGTTGAATAAACTCTTCAAAATCCTCATCTTCAGCTAGAGCTAAGGGTTTTTCGGAATTTACAATGAAGTCAGCTAATCCTTCTCTCATTCTACTCTGACTATAAGTAAAATTACCTACTCCTGCACTACTTATTATTATTTTAGCTTGCTTAGGATCATTTTCATCTAAGTGTAAGGGAAAACACTTTCCTAAATGTCTAGTTAAGTAACCAGTACCTCTATTAATCCCAGGTTCATTACTAGTTTTGTAGTCAGTATTACAATGTTTGCACACATCCCTTAATGTCAACTTTCCCTTAAACATAGCCTCTTTAGTTTCAAAATGCGACCAAACTTTGGAGATTCTTTTTCTTGTTTTCGGAAGTGAGGATGGTGCATTCTCCTGACCAGCAGGGACTTCCCAGTTGTCCTCAAGCATATCTAAATCTATAGTACTCAACGGGTTAGTAGATTCACCAGAACCAGATTCCATAGATTATAAACAAGCGTAATATAAATTACAGAAAAACAATAAATTTATAAAATAAAAGGGAGTCAAACTAGAGCGATAAGCAAGATTTTAATCTGTGGGACTTGATTTAATAGCTTTCTTCACCAAGTACACCTGAAAATGTCAAAAACAAATGGTGTTAAAGCATATACAGATTAAAATAATATATAAGTTTAGATCAGTAACCCAAACATGAACATAATAATAGGACTTGATTAATCTGCATTGAAGGCTTCATCTTCTTTGAAGAACACCATATCTAGAAAGCCAAACAGAAACATAACATGTTTATATGAAACCAAAATAAAAATGCAAATTAAACATTTTAACAAACACTTCATGTTTGTATTCTAAAATTAAAATCACAAACACACTTCATCACCAAAAAATGCATGAAATCTCTTGAAACATCACAGATCTAAAAAATACAAAGTCCAATTGAGTAAATTACTAAACCAGAACTCAAAAGACTAACTTAAGACAAACAAAACGTACCTTGAGCTTCAAATTGCTGAAAAAATACCACCGAAACCAAATCTTGTCAAGAAAATTTAATCAGATTAATTAGACGGAATGAAAATAGAGATAAAGAGTGCTATCAGAGAGTAAAGATAAATAAATTAGGTTAGATTCGTTAAAAGGTTTACCAGCAGCGGCAGCGGCTATCTGCTTTTTTTTTTTTGCTAGGGTTTGAGAAGAAGAGAAATGGGAACTCAAATTTCTCTTTACACTTATAATACTAGTCAAACATAGGGTCGTGTTCGTGTCTAGGTAACGTCATGATAATGGGAGTATTGAAACTAGCTACGTGTTATAACTTCTAGCTATGTACGTGGTTCGGTTATAGACTTATAGGCAATGGACCTTTAAATAATAAGGGGTTTGACTAGTAGGCCGTGCTTCACGTGCTTTTCGAGTGCTTTACACGTGCTGTACTTTTAACCGTGCTTTGCTTTTAACTGTGTTGTGCTGTGTCGTGTGTTTAAACGTTCCACGTGCTGTGCCGTGCTGATGTGCCTATTTGTCGAGCACAACACAACATATTAAACTAACGTGTTGTGCCCGTGCTGTGTCGGTCACGTGTTATGCTGTGTTGTGCCCAAATATAAACGTGATGTGTTGTGCCATAAACGTGCTAGCCCGACCCAATTTACACCTCTAATGATAACCATGTGAACTCTGGTTTTTCTTTTAAGCGAAGTGAAAGCATCATATGCATGTATTTTACCATTTTCCTAAGATGGTGATGCGTCAAATCGTTTTCCTAATTTAGTCAGTGATCCAATATCTCCATCTCGCTATGCTCTCTTGGAAAATTGTTCATGGTGAAGATGTGAGGCTATCATGACCCCATGCGTATGCATCCATACAAAAAGAAAACAACTCTTCTGGCCTGGGTTTTGACATCATGTGTCTTCTTTATGATGATTCTTGGTGAGTCCGAGTGATCATCAAGTTTGACGCCGTGTACTCGATCGAGACTCTAGTCGTATTCAAACTCCCCGAGGGATAGGGATCTTAACTTTGTGCGAGTATATAATGACAGTCCATGGAAAAAAAATCAAAATTATTTGAGTTCGGTACCGGTAGTCTGGTTCTCCACATTTAATAGGAATAATGTTGTTTGTCAAAATAGATGTATGACAAACCATGTGATGTGCCTACCCTTGAGCATTTGAGTATTGCATCCTTAAGCATTATATATATTACTGATAAAAAAACAAAATGCATTATGATAATTTTAGTTTACATCTTGTGAGGAAAATATCAATATGCGGTAACTTTTTTTAATGTTTAAAATCTGATTTAAACCACAATCTTTAAATTTAATCTTAATTCTATATGCCCTGATGGTCGTTGTAGAGGTGTACTCAAAAATCAAATTGCTCCGTATACCATTTTGAGCATCAGAACTTTCTTTCAATTTCGTTAGTTGGTATTAGCTGACCCGAATTTGGGGGATTTGAGTGATACAAGATCTATAGAGGAATTTGATGTTTCTTCTCTAGAAAATAAAGAAGAAATTTGCTCACTGTTTAAAAATGACGGTTGAAACTTCAATTGAGCTTCCTTTGTTTCTCATCTTTCTCTTCTTGTTCTTTGTCATTTGTATTGAATCCTTCTAGCCCGTCCACTTCTTCGAAAGACCTTATTGTGTCAAATTGTTGTTTGTAATATTCGTTTTCACAAAATTGGTTAAAAAGACCAAAATGAATAATTCGTGGACAAAAATATAAAAATAGCCAGGATATAAACTGTTTCATCCTATCCATTTTCAAATACTTTTTCATTTTTAATTTACATCAGGATGCATCCAGTTTCACCCTCGTTATATTTTAAGTTTAAGCCAGGATGAATCCAGATTCATCCTTGCTATTTTTTTGGTGTCCATTTCATCCATAATAATTTTTACTCGTCTATTAGAACCATGTTTTAAAAATATTTGGAAAAATAACCCATTTTCCGTTTCTTTTTCCACGGTTAAAATTTAACAAGAAAAATTATATCATCAATTGGAAAAAACCATAAAAAAAAGTAGGCAACACAAAATTATATGAATAAAAAGCCCAATTTTCTTTTTAGTGCTACAACCATAAAAATAACTCCGCTAATTTCAAAAAATATGTATCAAAATGAACATGGAATCAATTCAAATCGGTAATATTGTACAAAAAAATATATTCAAAGAAGGAAACGGGAACAAACATGAAATATCATCATGCTGCGGCATCTTGATTCGGGATTCTAGTCTCCACCACCACATTCCCATACGAAACCCATCTTACATAAAAGACCCATTTGTGTTCAAATTAAGAAGATTTTTGTTATAGGGAAAGCTGATTTGTTTAGGGGGAAAGCTAAAATAATTTGACTACGGTATATCTAGTTTGACTATTGGTCCTTTAAGGGGAGGACTGAGGAGTAAAAAAACGTATTTCCCCTAACAAAACACTTAAATTTACCTATTTTTCCTTAACTTAACCTAATCCTATATTTGAGCCACTACATATATAACCGTGATTAACCCTAAATAAATTTCATGATTAAGCCATATCGTTTTCCATCCACGGAGTTTTCACCACAAACAACATGAATGATAAAGATGTTGATTGTAGCGAATATAGATTAACTACAGAAGATGAAAATCTATTATCGTTGCCAAATACAGAAAACGATAGTAATTTTTCCGGAGTCCAACTTTTTCACTGTCAAGAAGGATTTCTAGAGCAAGAAGAAGAAGAACATTTAGAAGTATCTGGTTAATGAAGATCATTATATTAGTCTACATATGGAACCGAATGCACCAATTCCTCCATATCCATCATATTATTTGGCTGAAAAGATATTGACGGACTACGGAAAGGAATGGCTAGGCCTATATGAGAGGAGAATTGCAATATATGAAGCAATGGTGAGAATAACAAAATGTCAAACATAAGAAACGTGGAGTTATTGGCTTAATAGAAAAAAAATTAGATTTACTTCTTCATGTTATTGGTTTTCATATTATCAGTTGTCTTGCAAAAATAAACAATTTTATAATTTCTTGCAGACCATGTTTCATCAGTGTGTGTTCTAATATTTCTACAGCATGTCTTTGATAAAAATTTCTAATGTGCGTTATATAGATTTTCTGATTTTGCCATCTTATTTTCTAATAAAATAGAAATGAAGCAACATACCAATAACATGAGGCGTAGTTAGCCGCTTTGTCGAGTATTTGATTGACCAGAATACTAAGAAATTTTCTAACTGAAGTTGGGTTAGTATCTATATTTCTAATAATAAATGCTCAAAAGAAGTATAGATTAGAGATACAAAGACTAGCCCAGTTCAGTTAGGAGTCTTCATTTCACACTCTTAGAGCATAGGTTTCCTTCACCTGAGCTATAAAAAAAGAAACATTTATTGCCTGAAAAAGAGAGGTTAGTGTTTGCAAATCAAAGAGAAAAAAATATCTTGCCAGATCGTACATAACCAATTATGTCCAAAGGGGTCAAGCGTAGCAACCATGCACTCTGAAGAATGACATGAAAATGTCATTGCAAAATACCCCTATAGTGGGGTATGGTATGATTAGTACATGATAAGAACATCATATGGTCTCATAAATTTCATACAAATCATATCCACCACTTAACAGGCATGTAATCAACATTACAAAACTATGGGGAAAGGAGATAAGATGAGATTGGTGATTATTAGCTTGATCATTCGAATGCAGTATCGTAGGAGTGGAAGCAAAACCATATGATCATGTTAATTCTACAAGTATGTGGTGTCACACAGTGTACAATTTTCCCATTCAAACCTAGGAGTCTAATCTACCTCTCAAATCTCAACTATATAGTGTCCTCAATAGTCTAATCTACCTCTCAAGTCACCTAAACATTCACGCAATTCTTTCTTCCTACTCGTTAGTATACGCCTAGTGAAATCAAAAGACTAGCTTACATTTTCAGAGGAAAACGTATAAAGAAACTGATATGACACAAAGCAACAGACGTTTTAGCAAATCGATTACCCGGTACTATAAACGGAACAACAAAGGAGTAGTCTCTTTCTATGTCACTTGCTTCCTTAGATGGTGATGATACTAGTAAAACCACTAATGAATAGTCTTATCTTTAAACTGAAATATGTAATTTGGTGGTTGATAAAGTTAATTAAGACATGCCGTATAAAAATTCACACATGCAAAACTGTTAAACATTTTATCAAACACTTACAGGGCATGCAAACATAAATTCACATACATATGAAGGCAATTTCAAAACCTAAACTTTCTTAAACCCAAAGTTCAAAAACAAAGTTTGATTAAATTAGAGAAAATTCCGAAACAAAGTTGGTTTCGTTACCTCATGAATAGATTTGAGTTATGCAAAACCAATTATTTGGTTGCAACATTCGCTACAAAAGAAAGGGATTGAACATAAGATAAAGTTGTTGATACAATAAACTATAATTTAAGCCATTAGAAAACAAGGGAAGAATTTAAGGAAGAAATTCAAATGAATACCTCTGTTTTTCTTCCTCTCTGGGCGTAACAATTTGCAGCTCATGGTTGGTTCAGTTTTATTTTTTTCTTGTTCATAGAAGTGGTCGGTTCAGTTAGAAATGGGGTTTGGTCGGAGGTTAGCGTGGCAATATAAAATAATATGTCAAAGTCAATTTCAGTGTGTATTTCCCCCTATACACATGTCAATTTTAATAGCTTTCCCCTTAAAAAAATTTCCCCCTAAACAAATCAACTTTCCCTATAACAAAAATCATTAAGAAACCTATCAACACTTGCAAGAAACAAAACACAAATTAAGGCAGAAACTCGAAAGACACTATTAGTCGGACCTTTTTCTCAAGCTAAGTGATGCAATTCTCAGAAGTAGTTCAATTTCTTTTCTCTTTTTACAATGAGTAGAGATAGGGCTGCACAAACCCGACCCAACCTGCAGACCCAATCCGCACCTGCCGAAAATTTCCTGCACCCGATCCAACCCACCTAGGTGTGGGTCGACTATGGGTGACATCTTCAAAACCCGCCTAGATTTGGGTTGGGTGTGGGTATAAACTTCTCTCACCCGATCCAACCCACCCACCCGCCTACATACCCTAACCCGTAGATTATATCTGAACTGTTAATCATAGACGTTCAATTCTAATATATAGTACAATACAAGAATATAACCTAACCCTAATCGCTTCTTTTTTTCTTTTTTAGTTTCCATCTTCTTCTTCCGCTAGTTTCCATCTTGTTCTTCTGTTCTTCAATCTTCTTCCCATCACCTCAGTAACATATCAAATCACCGCAAAGTTACACTTATCCCCAACCTAATTAAATATGACTAGAACCCAATGATTATGGAACGAAGCTGAAGAACAGCCACCGGACATGGAAGAATCACCACCCAGCAGAGCTGAAGAGTAGTCACCCAACAGGGACAAGAATCACGAGATAAAGCTTCATCCACCAAGCGATTCATTAATTGATTGTTTGATTTCTGATTTCTGATTTCTATTTAAACTGAAATTATCTTAAAAGTTATTGGCTTTATTTTTCTTTTACAAATTCATGAATTTCCTAGTTTAATCTTGTAATTTTGAAATGAACTTGACAGTGATTTCTGATTTTTGTTGCAGCTATTAAGAAAGATGGGTTTTGAATCTGGTGAGGTTTGAATCGAGAAATAAAAAAGAAACTCATCGTGATTTGCAGTTTTCGATGAGATTTGAGAAATTGAGAAGGAAATCAAGATTGGGTTTTTGCTGATGTTGGTGATTGATTCTTGATAGCTACAAGAGAAGAAGAAGATTGTTGTATGAAAAGCAGAGAGATGGATTCATGAGAAGAAACGAAGAAATTAATAGGTTTAGTTGAATGTTAGGGCAAGGGTTCTTAAATTCAAGCAGGAATGGTGATGAATTAGAGAAATTTGAGAGGAATTAGAGTTTATATTGAATTTGAAGTGTAAGATGAAGAAATTAGGGTTTCTGAAGTTGAATTGTAGGTGTGGTTGTGAGGATGGAGATTGTAGAAAATTATAGGAATATAAATGGTGTTAATTAATGTTGATTATAACCAAGAATAAGAAGGGGAATTTGTTGTTGCTCGTATAAGATGCTGAGGTTGTTGATCGTAAATAGCAGGGCAAAATTTTTTTTTTTTTTTGGTAAATAATGTGTATTTTATGGTGGGTAACCCACTACCCACCCGATCCAACCCACTGTAAAGTGGGTCGGGTGAAAACCGACCCACTGTTATGTTGGGTCAGTTGTGGGTGACAACTTATGTTACCCACCATTAGTGGGTTGGGTGGTGGGTGAGGCCAAACCCGACCCAATCCGACCCATGTGCAGCCCTAAGTAGAGAGTTAGACTCAAATATATACACACAAGAAGGATGATCACTCGTGTAATTCACACATATTACGAATCAATGTTTACCATCGACACAGATGCATGAGTTCATGTCTCACCATTAAGGTTGGGAGTACCTCACTAGTAGTCCATCACTTTTTCATGATGCAACACCAACTCTGGGGCTACTTAGCTAAAGCGATGACAACCTTTCAATTCAAGCATAGCGAAAGCATCACACATGCATGTGTTTTACCATTTTCCTATAAGATACTGCTGGTACTGGTGCTTAGTTCATCACAATTGGTGATGCGTCAAATCGTTATCCTAGTTCATGCACTAGCTAGTACTGGTCCATCACTGATCATCACTCGTTTCACTCCGTCTCTCAATACGCTGTTTCAGCTGATTTAGCAGTGACGCATGCATGGGGCCGTGACCAAATGCAAGCAAACACGTACATCTCATTCCGAGTCTTGATCCTCGTGTCTCTCTTCTTAAACATGATTCTTAGTGAGTTAGAGTGACCGAGTTAGCCTTATTCTGCTATTCAAATTACCAGGGACCAACTCGCTCGAGTTACTAACTAGTGGCTCGGTAATTAATTGGGCCCAGGTGTGCCCGTTGCGTACACATGCAGTCGCATTGCATTTGGAATTAATCCAACCACAAAATGAACATAAGGTCCCAGTCACATGCAGTCCCAATTGGTGTCGCATTACATTGCATTTTTTTATCAACTACATAAAAAAATAAAATAAAATAAAATCTGGTAAGATCCCAGTTGCGCATAAACAGAATGCAGAACTCCATGTCGATGTAATTTCCCGTGCATGTTGGGAAGATGGACTTAAGTTTGTGGCTACGGGGTGAAGGAAATAGAGGAGTATTATCAGAATTTGTTGATTTTATGGTTGAATGCAAAAGTTCGTAATGTTAACCAACTTTAATCAATTTATGATACATTTATATGAAATAACATTCCAAATCTGTTGATTTTATCTGCACTCTACTTTGTCAAAGGTGAAAGGCTGGCAGGATGCTCATCATGACCTTAGATTTTATGGTTGGCTGCTCAAGTGCTATAAGGAAGATGAAGGTAAACTCTCTTCTTGCTAACCTTATATACCTACAAATCATTTGCACTTAAGTGTCTGTATATTAAATCCCACTAACGCTAGGGAGTCTTGCTATCTTAGCTCAAATGGTAGAGCACATGGTTCTCAACTATATAATTGTGGGTTCGACTCCCACCAATGGCATATATGTTTAGTAAGTAAATACCTTATATGTTTTCAACGGCAATAATACACAGGCATACATTTTAAAAAATGTCATATATCATCTTGGTCATTATTCATGGCTCTAATTAGAGCATGGAACACCAATAAACCTAGCATTAGCAAAGATGGAAACATTGCTTTTGTCTTTTGATAATGAATTGCCAAGGGGATAAATCGATCCCATCCTTGCTATATTTTAAAGAATTCTGTTAGACAAGAGGCTTAGGCATTAATAATGGGATGAAAAAGTAATGCAGATTAAAAAAAAAATAGAAATTATGTTTCCAACCAACAATGTGTTCAAAGTAAAAGTGTTTGAAGTTTGTTTTTATTTCGTTGATCAGGCCTGTATGATTTTTATGGTAACTTGGCATTATATGAAGTAGCGCAAGGCCCCTAGCTAATGTATATCTTTTCACATTACTTTTGCCACTTGATAGAACAAGGGATGGAATTAGTGTAATATCATATCAAGTGTCAACTAGTATTCGATTGTTTTTGACATGAAGAGCAGGTGGAGCAAGAGCCATTGGGTTGGAGTAAGGAGTTTTGTATTCCTGGAGACATACCATTCTCCCTAACCAACAGTGGCATTGTTTAATGCTTCACTTTGAAGTCTCTCAGTATTTAGGATGCAATATCTTCGACCTCAGAAGAGCTTGTGGATTCACTGCATTTTGATATAAGAACACGTTAGTTTCGTTTAAAGAATTGGGGGAATAAGATATAAATATAATGGAGTCAGCTAAAATATTGGAATATCCGACACTTTCGTTATTCATTCCATTGTATAACAAAAACCAAATACTATATTTCATTTAATCATACATGAACCATGGTTTAAGTTTATATCATATTTTCGTATTTGATTTCGAATAAGTTTTTGATTAATGACATGAAGAGTGTTGGGTGCAATAATCAAAACAAAGAAAAATCAAATAAGCAAAAATTATTGATACTTAGCTCCTTTGTAATGGAAGTGATGGATTTTACGAAACGAGCGAGCTTCCCATATATCCAAAACAGCAACAAGGCAAAATGTTGGAAAAACAGAGTGAGTCACGTGCTCAACACGTTGCCCTTAAGACATTAGCGCCCGGCTACACTCAAGAGTGATGTTATAGCCCTCACAGGACGGATATCTCCAGGATAAACCACCCTAATACACCTACTACTAGCATACGTAGTATATGCTCAAACTTGAGCTTGGCTACTCCGAAAAACCATAAAGGAAAATCGTGAATGCTTGAGAAAACAATATAAAATATTTTTTCCCTTGGGGGTCCCTCTAAGTATAGATCAACCCATTTCCCATTGATTTTACAAAAGTAGTGAATTTGTTTATATAATGGAACAAAACAACTTAAGAAGAGGAACTTCCCGATGTGGGACTAAAAGTCTTATATAGTCTCTTAAAACAACTAAAAATTGGAAACTCCACAATGTGGGACTAATAAGTTTCATTCACTAAAAAAAAAAAAAATTATAAGTTTTTATTAAAACTTTAAAAAAAAATATATAATTAATCGTTTTCCAACAATCCCCCACATGAATGAAAACTCAATAAAACACGAAAACACTAATAGATCCTGGTAAATCAACAACCCAATCTCTCGAACTGACTGAAAAGACAGACAAATCGTGCATGTTGAAGTCATACTAGCCATTCCAACGTCATCTCCCTCACACAACAGTGTGTTGACCACAGGGTCATACTATGGATTGGAAAAATCATATAGTATAGAGAGCTTTCATCTTTAGTTCCTCACAAGTGAGACTAAAGGTTCTTTCACCAAAGTGAAAAAGCATGAACTAGTGAACCCTTAGTGACCCTTAGGTCCTAAGTTCAAGTAATACCAAAACCATCAAAACGAAAATCACATAAAAAACGCAGGAAATACCATTTTAGGCAGAGGTGTCCATGAGGTCTTGAACATGTGCTTAGTGATATATTACCTAATTACTTGCTAGATACAGTGAACTATGTCTTGAACTGCTAGCATTTGATGTAATTCGCGATAACGACCACGGATGATATCTCCTAGGGTGCTGCCAAGCTCGTGCCGTTTTGTCCAATTTGGCCCTGGACATATCCTGTTTCTCAAAATGCTCTAGATAATCAAAGCTCATATTCTCATAGGAAGAGGCCCCACTTCCTCATTCAGATAAGTGAGTTTCCATAAAGAGTGTTATTGCTACACCCCACTTCAATCTTAAATTGAAACTATATAACTCATTAAGACTTCTTAAAAGTCCTCCTTCACATGCAGTCACACTATCACGTCTACACCATAGGGAAGGGACAAAGAATAAAATTCTCTGATAGTGTTTACCTTTACCCACCACAAATTAGTTGTCTCATTCGAAACCTTGATCTTGGGATCTCCAGTCAGCAAGGTTGAGTATCCTTCATGGCAAGCTTAATTTATGATCTTAAGACCCATCCCCCTCGATACATTTCTAACTATCTCTTTGGATAAACCTTTTGTCAAATGTTTCGCGATATTCTCCTTGGACTTTATCCAATCAATGGAAATAATTCCGTTTGAGATTAGTTATTTTTAGCTTTAGATATTATAGCTTGGCTATCACAATGTATAGATATAGCTGGCACAGGCCTATGCCAGAGAGGAATGTCTTCTAAAAATCATCTTAGGAAATCGGTCCCCTCTCATGCTTTATCTAACGCAATACTCTCAGATTCCATAATGAATTGAGCATTATATGTCTGTTTGAAAATCTTCCAAAAAACAAACCCTCATGCTAGAGTGAAACCATATCCACTCATAGACTTAGACTCCTCTGAGTCAACTATCCAGTTTGCATCATAAAGTCCCTCAAGGACAGCAAGATACCTTTCATAAATTAAATAAAAGGTAATAGAGTTTAGGCACCATAATACTCTACTCAGTGCATCTGAATGCTCTTGATCTGGACTACAATTATATCTACTTAACTTACTCACAATATAGGAAATGTTTGGACTCTTATAGTTCATTAAATCCATCAGACATCCTATAACTCTTGAGTAGTCAAGTTAAGATACTCCACTATCCTTATTTTACTTGAGTTTACAAGAATAATCATACGGAGTACCTGCAGGCTTACAATCAGACTGATTGTATCTCTTAAGCACAGTTCAACATAATGAGAATGACTAAGACTATAAATGTTTGATTATCTTCTAATCATCATCCCTAAGATTACATCAAAAGGGCCTAAGTCTTTCAAGTCAACATTCTCATTTAGTGCATGTTTTAGTGGAATTAATCACATCTATGTTTGTATCAAGTATAAGCATATCATCAACATACAAGAATACAATCACACATGCATCCTTAATAAGTTACTTGTAAATATACTTGTCAGATTCATTAACTTAAATCCACTACACATTATTACATGATCAAATTTTCCATGTAACTATTTACGTGCTTATTTGGAACCATACGAATATTTGTTCAACTTACAAATTTTATCTTCATAACCTTTCACTACAAAGTCCCCAGGCTGGTCTATGTAAATTTCTTTATCTAATTCAAAGAATTAGAAAAGTTGTCTTAACATCCATCTAATGTATCTCCAATTTTATTATGGAAGCAATATCAATTAGCATCTCAAGAGAAGTAATTCTCGTCAGAAGTGAATAAGAATCAAGAAAATATACACCTTATTTTAGTTTATAGCCTTTAGCTACCAACTTAGCCTAATATGTTTCTATAGTTCCATCTACCTAACGTTTCCTCTTAAAGACTCATTTACATCCCATGGTCTTACTCCCTGGAGGTAAACTAACAAGCTCCCAAGTCTGGTTCCGACGGACTGATTGCATTTCACTAAATGAAGCTTCTTACCAGAATGAGGTTTTAGTAGATGTCAAAGCGTCTTTACAAGTATGGATCTCAGACTAATCTAGGCAGGTTAGGCTCAACCTTAACTTCATCTTCCTTTAAGATAAGTTCTGACTATTTGAAAAACATTTATGGGATCAACAACACATCCCTAAGAAGAGACAGGTTTCAAAATAAACATGTTCAAAGAACATCCCTAGACTCCATAAAAATATTCACACCAATATCAGAAAAATCACACCAAAGTCTGAAAAATCGAACACACAACCAAAAATCTATATGCAGAGGGTACTCAAGAAACCTTATCTAAATACCCCCACACTTTGACTTATGCATAAAAAGGTTGTCTATCTTTCCATAATCATATGGATTTTTATCTGATCCTTTAAAGGTTACTCTATTCAGGATATAACAAAATTAGAGAACGACTTCCCCCCACAAGTTTGCGGTTATCCTTTAAACAACATGGCATAAATCATCTCCTTAATAGTTCTGTTCTTACGTTCAACTATACCATTAGACTATGGTGAATAAGTAGGTGCGATCTCATGAATAATTCCATTTAACAAGTAAAGTGCTCCTATATAAATTTCATACTTTCTATCATGTTTAGACCTAACCAATTTAGTGGTAACATATAATTCTCTTTCAATTTCAAGTTAATACTCTTAAGGATTCTAAGGAATCATCCTTACCCCTAAGAAAGTATATAATAGAGTACCTCATACAATCATCCATGAAAGTTACAAAACACCTTTTACCACCTTAGTTTGGGTTGAACTCATTTCAACTAGGCCAGATCAATTAATTCTAAGGGCTTAGAATTACTCAACATTTTTGTTAAAAGGTTTTATAGCATATTGATTTCACTTTTGTGTTCAAAATCCAAACTAAATTTGGGTACGCAGCCTATGCTAGGAAATTTATGCATTGACTTATAATTCGACGGTTCCGCATCTACCATGCAAAAAATTCAAGATACACACAAAAGAAAGCACAAGAATCAACTATGTTCACTTCATCAAATTTTCCTTTAAGCTTATATAGACCCTAAGTCCTATAACTGTTTCCTAAAAAAATCACTTCCCTTAGCTTATATCTTGAATCTTTTACCATCTTCAAGAGAACAAGATACAAGATTCTTGCATATGCTCTAACATGAAAACTTCATTTAGTGTGAGAATATTACGATATGATCTTATGCTCGACCTTTCCCTTTTACGCAACCTCTGTCGCATATGATTTACTCATATTGAGTTTGTCGACATCCCTTATCCTCTGATAAGAGGTTAACAGTCTCTGTTTCAACAAACATACTTAGTGGCTCCAGAGTCCACCCACTAGTCTCTCACATTGGTTATTAAAATAACTTCCGACATCATGTCAATGAAACGAAAGATAAACTATGAGTTTTGAAGATAATATCTATATTTACAAACTTCGTTTGAACCACCATATCAAAAAACTCATGGTTACCCCATAAAAACTAATTTATTTAACAACAAATTTCTCGCCCACAAAATTTTTTTCAGAACGTTTTTATGTTTTGTAAAATATCAAAAAATACTTTTACAACTCCAAAAATTCTTAAATTTACGTGGGTAACTATCAGGATGTCCAATACGTTGTGTCAAAAGGGTTCATCGAAATTCCTTCTAGGTTGAGAGATAAATTCGAAAATCTACAAATTGACCAAAAATTCATTTTTTTTTCACTCCATAATTAACGTCGGTGATTATTACAAAATATAATGTCTTAATATTGTTGGGTGCAATAATCAAAACAAAGAAAAATCAAATAATCAAAAGTTATTGATACTTAGATCCTTTGTAATGGAAGTGATGGATTTGACGAAACGAGCGAGCTTCCCATATATCCAAAACAAAGAACAAGGCAAAATGTTGGAAAAACAGAGTGAGTCACGTGCTCAACACGTTGCCCTTAAGACATTAGCGCCCGGCTACACTCAAGAGTGATGTTATAGCCCTCACAGGACGGATATCTCCAGGATAAAACACCCTAATACACCTACTACTAGCATACGTAGTAGATGCTCAAACTTGAGCTTGGATACTCCGAAAAACCATAAAGGAAAATAGTGAATGCTTGAGAAAACAATATAAAATATTTTTTCCCTTGGGGGTCCCTCTAAGTATAGAGCAACCCATTTCCCATTGATTTTACAAAAGTAGTGAATTTGTTTATATAATGGAACAAAACAACTTAAGAAGAGGAACTTCCCGATGTGGGACTAAAAGTCTTATATAGTCTCTTAAAACAACTAAAAATTGGAAACTCCACAATGTGGGACTAATAAGTTTCATTCACTAAAAAAACAATAAATTATAAGTTTTTATTAAAACTTTAAAAAAAAAATATAATTAATCGTTTTCCAACAATCCCCCACATGAATGAAAACTCAATAAAACACGAAAACACTAATAGATCCTGGTAAATCAACAACCCAATCTCTCGAACTGACTGAAAAGACAGACAAATCGTGCATGTTGAAGTTATACTAGCCATTCCAACGTCATCTCCCTCACACAACAAAGTGTTGACCCCGGGTCATACTATGGATTGGAAAAATCATATAGTATAGAGATCTTTCATCTTTAGTTCCTCACAAGTGAGACTAAAGGTTCTTTCACCAAAGTTAAAAAGCATGAACTAGTGAACCCTTAGTGACCCTTAGGTCCTAAGTTCAAGTAATACCAAAACCATCAAAACGAAAATCACATAAAAAAACGCAGGAAATACCATTTTAGGCAGAGGTGTCCATGAGGTCTTGAACATGTGCTTAGTGAGATATTACCGGAATTACTTGCTAGATACAAGAACTATGTCTTGAACTCGCTAGCATTTGATGTAATTCGCGATAACGACCACGGATGATATCTCCTAGGGTGCTGCCAAGCTCGTGCCGTTTTGTCCAATTTGGCCCTGGACATATCCTGTTTCTCAAAATGCTCTAGATAATCAAAGCTCATATTCTCATAGGAAGCGGCCCCACTTCCTCATTCAGATAAGTGAGTTTCCATAAAGGGTGTTATTGCTACACCCCACTTCAATCTTAAATTGAAACTATATAACTCATTAAGACTTCTTAAAAGTCCTCCTTCGAATGCAGTCACACTATCACGTCTACACCATAGGGAAGGGACAAAGAATAAAATTTCCTGATAGTGTTTACCTATACCCACCACAAATTAGTTGTCTCATTCGAACCTTGATCTTGGGATCTCCAACAAGAAGGTTGAGTATCCTTCATGGAAAGCTTAATTTATGAGCTTAAGACCCATCCCCCTCGATGCATTTCTAACTATCTCTTTGGATAAACCTTTTGTCAAAGGTTTCGCGATATTCTCCTTGGACTTTATCCAATCAATGGAAATAATTCCGTTTGAGATTAGTTATTTTTAGATTTAGATATTATAGCTTGGATATCACAATGTATAGATATAGCTGGCACAGGCCTATGCCAGAGAGGAATGTCTTCTAAAAAGCATCTTCGGAAATCGTTCCCTCTCATGCTTTATCTAACGCAATACTCTCAGATTCCATAATGAATTGAGCATTATATGTCCTGTTTGAAAATCTTCCAAAAACAAACCCTCATGCTAGAGTGAAACCATATCCACTCATAGACTTAGACTCCTCTGAGTCAACTATCCAGTTTGCATCATAAAGTCCCTCAAGGACAGCAAGATACCTTTCATAAATTAAATAAAAGGTAATAGAGTATTTTAGGTACCATAATACTCTACTCAAGTGCATCCGAATGCTCTTGATCTGACTACAATTATATCTACTTAACTTACTCACAATATAGGAAATGTTTGGACTCTTATAGTTCATTAAATCCATCGACATCCTATAACCCTTGAGTATTCAAGTTAAGATACTCCACTATCCTTATTTTACTTGAGTTTACAAGAATAATCATACGGAGTACATGCAAAGCTTACAATCGACTGATTGTATCTCTTAAGCACGCTTCAACATAATGAGAATGACTAAGACTATAAATGTTTGATTATCTTCTAATCATCATCCCTAAGATTACATCAAAAGGGCCTAAGTCTTTCAAGTCAACGTTCTCATTTAGTGCATGTTTTAGTGGAATTAATCACATCTATGTTTGTATCAAGTATAAGCATATCATCAACATACAAGCATACAATCACACATGCATCCTTAATAAGTTACTTGTAAATATACTTGTCAGATTCATTAACTTAAATCCACTACACATTATTACATGATCAAATTTTCCATGTCACTATTTACGTGCTTATTTGGAACCATACGAATATTTGTTCAACTTACAAATTTTATCTTCATAACCTTTCACTACAAAGTCCCCAGGCTGGTCTATGTAAATTTCTTTATGTAATTCAAAGTTTTAGAAAAGTTGTCTTAACATCCATCTAATGTATCTCCAAGTTGTTTATGGAAGCAATATCAATTAGCATCTCAAGAGAAGTAATTCTCGTCAGAAGTGAATAAGAATCAAGAAAATATACACCTTATTTTAGTTTATAGCCTTTAGCTACCAACTTAGCCTAATATGTTTCTATAGTTCCATCTACCTAACGTTTCCTCTTAAAGACTCATTTACATCCCATGGTCTTACTCCCTGGAGGTAAACTAACAAGCTCCCAAGTCTGGTTCCGACGGACTGATTCCATTTCACTAAATGAAGCTTCTTACCAGAATGAGGTTTTAGTAGATGTCAATGCTTCTTTACAAGTATGGATCTCAGACTAATCTAGGCAGGTTAGGCTCAACCTTAACTTCATATTCCTTTAAGATAAGTTCTGACTATTTGAAAAACATTTATGGGATCAACAACACATCCCTAAGAAGAGACAGGTTTCAAAATAAACATGTTCAAAGAACATCCCTAGACTCAATAAAAATATTCACACCAATATCAGAAAAATCACACCAAAGTCTGAAAAATCAGAACACACAACCAAAAATCTATATGCAGTAGGGTACTCAAGAAACCTTATCTAAATACCCCCACACTTTGACTTATGCATAAAAAGGTTGTCTATCTTTCCATAATCATATGGATTTTTATCTGATTCTTTAAAGGTTACTCTATTCAGGATATAACAAAATTAGAGAACGACTTCCCCCCACAAGTTTGCGGTTATCCTTTAAACAACATGGCATAAATCATCTCCTTAATAGTTCTGTTCTTACGTTCAACTATACCATTAGACTATGGTGAATAAGTAGGTGCGATCTCATGAATAATTCCATTTAACAAGTAAAGTGCTCCTATATAAATTTCATACTTTCCATCATGTTTAGACCTAACCAATTTAGTGGTAACATATAATTCTCTTTCAATTTCAAGTTAATACTCTTAAGGATTCTAAGGAATCATCCTTACCCCTAAGAAAGTATATAATAGAGTACCTCATACAATCATCCATGAAAGTTACAAAACACCTTTTACCACCTTAGTTTGTGTTGAACTCATTTCAACTAGGCCAGACCAATTAATTCTAAGGGCTTAGAATTACTCAACATTTTTGTTAAAAGGTTTTATAGCATATTGATTTCACTTTTGTGTTCAAAATCCAAACTAAATTTGGGTACGCAGCCTATGCTAGGAAATTTATGCATTGACTTATAATTCGACGGTTCCGCATCTACCATGCAAAAAATTCGAAGATACACACAAAAGAAAGCACAAGAATCAACTATGTTCACTTCATCAAATTTTCCTTTAAGCTTATATAGACCCTAATTCCTATAACTGTTTCCTAAAAAATCACTTCCCTTAGCTTATATCTTGAATCTTTTACCATCTTCAAGAGAACAAGATACAAGATTATTGCATATGCTCTAACATGAAAACTTCATTTAGTGTGAGAATATTACGATATGATCTTATGCTCGACCTTTCCCTTTTACGCAACCTCTGTCGCATATGATTTACTCATATTGAGTTTGTCGACATCCCTTATCCTCTGATAAGAGGTTAACAGTCTCTGTTTCAACAAACATACTTAGTGGCTCCGAGTCCACCCACTAGTCTCTCACATTGGTTATTAAAATAACTTCCGACATCATGTCAATGAAACGAAAGATAAACTATGAGTTTTTAAGATAATATCTATATTTACAAACTTCGTTTGAACCACCATATCAAAAAACTCATGGTTACCCCATAAAAACTAATTTATTTAACAACAAATTTCTGCCCAAAAATTTTTCAGAACGTTTTTCTGTTTTGTAAAATATCAAAAAAATACTTTTACAACTCCAAAATTCTTAAATTTACGTGGGTAACTATCAGGATGTCCAATACGTTGTGTCAAAAGGGTTCATCGAAATTCCTTCTAGGTTGAGAGATAAATTCGAAAATCTACAGCTGACCAAAAATTCATTTTTTTTTTCACTCCATAATTAACGTCGGTGATTATTACAAAATATAATGTCTTAAGATTGTTGGGTGCAATAATCAAAACAAAGAAAAATCAAATAAGCAAAAGTTATTGATACTTAGATCCTTTGTAATGGAAGTGATGGATTTGACGAAACGAGCGAGCTTCCCATATATCCAAAACAGCAACAAGGAAAAATGTTGGAAAAACAGAGTGAGTCACGTGCTCAACACGTTTCCCTTAAGACATTAGCGCCCGGCTACACTCAAGAGTGATGTTATAGCCCTCACAGGACGGATATCTCCAGGATAAAACACCCTAATACACCTACTACTAGCATACGTAGTAGATGCTCAAACTTGAGCTTGGCTACTCCGAAAAACCATAAAGGAAAATCGTGAATGCTTGAGAAAACAATATAAAATATTTTTTCCCTTGGGGGTCCCTCTAAGTATAGAGCAACCCATTTCCCATTGATTTTACAAAAGTAGTGAATTTGTTTATATAATGGAACAAAACAACTTAAGAAGAGGAACTTCCCGTTGTGGGACTAAAAGTATTATATAGTCTCTTAAAACAACTAAAAATTGGAAACTCCACAATGTGGGACTAATAAGTTTCATTCACTAAAAAAAACAATAAATTATAAGTTTTTATTAAAACTTTAAAAAAAAATATAATTAATCGTTTTCCAACAATCCCCCACATGAATGAAAACTCAATAAAACACGAAAACACTAATAGATCCTGGTAAATCAACAACCCAATCTCTCGAACTGACTGAAAGACAGACAAATCGTGCATGTTGAAGTCATACTAGCCATTCCAACGTCATCTCCCTCACACAACAGTGTGTTGACCCCAGGGTCATACTATGGATTGGAAAAATCATATAGTATAGAGATCTTTCATCTTTAGTTCCTCACAAGTGAGACTAAAGGTTCTTTCACCAAAGTTAAAAAGCATGAACTAGTGAACCCTTAGTGACCCTTAGGTCCTAAGTTCAAGTAATACCAAAACCATCAAAATGAAAATCACATAAAAAACGCAGAAATACCATTTTAGGCAGAGGTGTCCATGAGGTCTTGAACATGTGCTTAGTGAGATATTACCTAATTACTTGCTAGATACAAGAACTATGTCTTGAACTGCTAGCATTTGATGTAATTCGCGATAACGACCACGGATGATATCTCCTAGGGTGCTGCCAAGCTCGTGCCGTTTTGTCCAATTTGGCCCTGGACATATCCTGTTTCTCAAAATGCTCTAGATAATCAAATCTCATATTCTCATAGGAAGCGGCCCCACTTCCTCATTCAGATAAATGAGTTTCCATAAAGGGTGTTATTGCTACACCCCACTTCAATCTTAAATTGAAACTATATAACTCATTAAGACTTCTTAAAAGTCCTCCTTCGAATGCAGTCACACTATCACGTCTACACCATAGGGAAGGGACAAAGAATAAAATTTCCTGATAGTGTTTACCTTTACCCACCACAAATTAGTTGTCTCATTCGAAACCTTGATCTTGGGATCTCCAAATCAAGCAAGGTTGAGTATCCTTCATGGAAAGCTTAATTTATGAGCTTAAGACCCATCCCCTCGATGCATTTCTAACTATCTCTTTGGATAAACCTTTTGTCAAAGGTTTCGCGATATTCTCCTTGGACTTTATCCAATCAATGGAAATAATTCCGTTTGAGATTAGTTATTTTTAGATTTAGATATTATAGCTTGGATATCACAATGTATAGATATAGCTGGCACAGGCCTATGCCAGAGAGGAATGTCTTCTAAAAAGCATCTTCGGAAATCGTTCCCCTCTCATGCTTTATCTAACGCAATACTCTCAGATTCCATAATGAATTGAGCATTATATGTCTGTTTGAAAATCTTCCAAAAACAAACCCTCATGCTAGAGTGAAACCATATCCACTCATAGACTTAGACTCCTCTGAGTCAACTATCCAAATTTGCATCATAAAGTCCCTCAAGGACAGCAAGATACCTTTCATAAATTAAATAAAAGGTAATAGAGTATTTTAGGTACCATAATACTCTACTCAAAGGCATCCAATGCTCTTGATCTGGACTACAATTATATCTACTTAACTTACTCACAATATAGGAAATGTTTGGACTCTTATAGTTCATTAAATCCATCATACATCCTATAACTCTTGAGTATTCAAGTTAAGATACTCCACTATCCTTATTTTACTTGAGTTTACAAGAATAATCATACGGAGTACATGCAGCTTACAATCGACTGATTGTATCTCTTAAGCACAGTTCAACATAATGAGAATGACTAAGACTATAAATGTTTGATTATCTTCTAATCATCATCCCTAAGATTACATCAAAAGGGCCTAAGTCTTTCAAGTCAACGTTCTCATTTAGTGCATGTTTTAGTGGAATTAATCACATCTATGTTTGTATCCAATATAAGCATATCATCAACATACAAGCATACAATCACACATGCATCCTTAATAAGTTACTTGTAAATATACTTGTCAGATTCATTAACTTAAATCCACTACACATTATTACATGATCAAATTTTCCATGTCACTATTTACGTGCTTATTTGGAACCATACGAATATTTGTTCAACTTACAAATTTTATCTTCATAACCTTTCACTACAAAGTCCCCAGGCTGGTCTATGTAAATTTCTTTATCTAATTCAAAGTTTTAGAAAAGTTGTCTTAACATCCATCTAATGTATCTCCAAGTTGTTTATGGAAGCAATATCAATTAGCATCTCAAGAGAAGTAATTCTCGTCAAGTGAATAAGAATCAAGAAAATCTACACCTTATTTTAGTTTATAGCCTTTAGCTACCAACTTAGCCTAATATGTTTCTATAGTTCCATCTACCTAACGTTTCCTCTTAAAGACTCATTTACATCCCATGGTCTTACTCCTGGAGGTAAACTAACAAGCTCCCAAGTCCGGTTCCGACGGACTGATTCCATTTCACTAAATGAAGCTTCTTACCGAATGAGGTTTTAGTAGATGTCAATGCTTCTTTACAAGTATGGATCTCAGACTAATCTAGGCAGGTTAGGCTCAACCTTAACTTCATATTCCTTTAAGATAAGTTCTGACTATTTGAAAAACATTTATGGGATCAACAACACATCCCTAAGAAGAGACAGTTTCAAAATAAACATGTTCAAAGAACATCCCTAGACTCCATAAAAATATTCACACCAATATCATAAAAATCACACCAAAGTCTGAAAAATCGAACACACAACCAAAAATCTATATGCAGTAGGGTACTCAAGAAACCTTATCTAAATACCCCCACACTTTGACTTATGCATAAAAAGGTTGTCTATCTTTCCATAATCATATGGATTTTTATCTGATCCTTTAAAGGTTACTCTATTCAGGATATAACAAAATTAGAGAACGACTTCCCCCCACAAGTTTGCGGTTATCCTTTAAACAACATGGCATAAATCATCTCCTTAATAGTTCTGTTCTTACGTTCAACTATACCATTAGACTATGGTGAATAAGTAGGTGCGATCTCATGAATAATTCCATTTAACAAGTAAAGTGCTCCTATATAAATTTCATACTTTCCATCATGTTTAGACCTAACCAATTTAGTGGTAACATATAATTCTCTTTCAATTTCAAGTTAATACTCTTAAGGATTCTAAGGAATCATCCTTACCCCTAAGAAAGTATATAATAGAGTACCTCATACAATCATCCATGAAAGTTACAAAACACCTTTTACCACCTTAGTTTGTGTTGAACTCATTTCAACTAGGCTGATCAATTAATTCTAAGGGCTTAGAATTACTCTAACATTTTTGTTAAAAGGTTTTATAGCATATTGATTTCACTTTTGTGTTCAAAATCCAAACTAAATTTGGGTACGCAGCCTATGCTAGGAAATTTATGCATTGACTTATAATTCGACGGTTCCGCATCTACCATGCAAAAAATTCGAGATACACACAAAAGAAAGCACAAGAATCAACTATGTTCACTTCATCAAATTTTCCTTTAAGCTTATATAGACCCTAAGTCCTATAACTGTTTCCTAAAAAAATCACTTCCCTTAGCTTATATCTTGAATCTTTTACCATCTTCAAGAGAACAAGATACAAGATTATTGCATATGCTCGGAACATGAAAACTTCATTTAGTGTGAGAATATTACAGATATGATCTTATGCCTGACCTTTCCCTTTTACGCAACCTCTGTCGCATATGATTTACTCATATTGAGTTTGTCGACATCCCTTATCCTCTGATAAGAGGTTAACAGGTCTCTGTTTCAACAAACATACTTAGTGGCTCCGAGTCCACCCACTAGTCTCTCACATTGGTTATTAAAATAACTTCCGACATCATGTCAATGAAACGAAAGATAAACTATGAGTTTTGAAGATAATATCTATATTTACAAACTTCGTTTGAACCACCATATCAAAAAACTCATGGTTACCCCATAAAAACTAATTTATTTAACAACAAATTTCTGCCCGTCAAAATTTTTCAGGAACGTTTTTCTGTTTTGTAAAATATCAAAAAAATACTTTTACAACTCCAAAAATTCTTAAATTTACGTGGGTAACTATCAGATGTCCAATACGTTGTGTCAAAAGGGTTCATCGAAATTCCTTCTAGGTTGAGAGATAAATTCGAAAATCTACAAATGACCAAAAATTCATTTTTTTTTTCACTCCATAATTAACGCGGTGATTATTACAAAATATAATGTCTTAAGATTGTTGGGTGCAATAATCAAAACAAAGAAAAATCAAATAAGCAAAAGTTATTGATACTTAGATCCTTTGTAATGGAAGTGATGGATTTGACGAAACGAGCGAGCTTCCCATATATCCAAAACAAGCAACAAGGCAAAATGTTGGAAAAACAGAGTGAGTCACGTGCTCAACACGTTGCCCTTAAGACATTAGCGCCCGGCTACACTCAAGAGTGATGTTATAGCCCTCACAGGATGGATATCTCCAGGATAAAACACCCTAATACACCTACTACTAGCATACGTAGTAGATGCTCAAACTTGAGCTTGGCTACTTGGAAAAACCATAAAGGAAAATCGTGAATGCTTGAGAAAACAATATAAAATATTTTTTCCCTTGGGGGTCCCTCTAAGTATAGAGCAACCCATTTCCCATTGATTTTACAAAAGTAGTGAATTTGTTTATATAATTGAACAAAACAACTTAAGAAGAGGAACTTCCCGTTGTGGGACTAAAAGTCTTATATAGTCTCTTAAAACAACTAAAAATTGGAAACTCCACAATATGGGACTAATAAGTTTCATTCACTAAAAAAAACAATAAATTATAAGTTTTTATTAAAACTTTAAAAAAAAAATATAATTAATCGTTTTCCAACAATCCCCCACATGAATGAAAACTCAATAAAACACGAAAACACTAATAGATCCCGGTAAATCAACAACCCAATCTCTCGAACCGACCGAAAAGACAGACAAATCGTGCATGTTGAAGTCATACTAGCCATTCCAACGTCATCTCCCTCACACAATGTGTGTTGACCCCAGGGTCATACTATGGATTGGAAAAATCATATAGTATAGAGATCTTTCATCTTTAGTTCCTCACAAGTGAGACTAAAGGTTCTTTCACCAAAGTGAAAAAGCATGAACTAGTGAACCCTTAGTGACCCTTAGGTCCTAAGTTCAAGTAATACCAAAACCATCAAAACGAAAATCACATAAAAAACGCAGAAATACCATTTTAGGCAGAGGTGTCCATGAGGTCTTGAACATGTGCTTAGTGAGATATTACCGGAATTACTTGCTAGATACAAGATGAACTATGTCTTGAACTCGCTAGCATTTGATGTAATTCGCGATAACGACCACGGATGATATCTCCTAGGGTGCTGCCAAGCTCGTGCCGTTTTGTCCAATTTGGCCCCGGACATATCCTGTTTCTCAAAATGCTCTAGATAATCAAATCTCATATTCTCATAGGAAGCGGCCCCACTTCCTCATTCGATAAGTGAGTTTCCATAAAGGGTGTTATTGCTACACCCCACTTCAATCTTAAATTGAAACTATATAACTCATTAAGACTTCTTAAAAGTCCTCCTTCGAATGCAAATCACACTATCACGTCTACACCATAGGAAGGGACAAAGAATAAAATTTCCCGATAGTGTTTACCTTTACCCACCACAAATTAGTTGTCTCATTCGAAACCTTGATCTTGGGATCTCCAACAAGCAAGGTTGAGTATCCTTCATGGAAAGCTTAATTTATGAGCTTAAGACCCATCCCCTCGATGCATTTCTAACTATCTCTTTTGGATAAACCTTTTGTCAAAGGTTTCGCGATATTCTCCTTGGACTTTATCCAATCAATGGAAATAATTCCGTTTGAGATTAGTTATTTTTAGATTTAGATATTATAGCTTGGATATCACAATGTATAGATATAGCTGGCACAGGCCTATGCCAGAGAGGAATGTCTTCTAAAAAGCATCTTCGGAAATCGTTCCCTCTCATGCTTTATCTAACGCAATACTCTCATATTCCATAATGAATTGAGCATTATATGTCTGTTTGAAAATCTTCCAAAAAACAAACCCTCATGCTAGAGTGAAACCATATCCACTCATAGACTTAGACTCCTCTCGAGTCAACTATCCAGTTTGCATCATAAAGTCCTCAAGGACAGCAAGATACCTTTCATAAATTAAATAAAAGGTAATAGAGTATTTTAGGTACCATAATACTCTACTCAAAGGCATCCAATGCTCTTGATCTGGACTACAATTATATCTACTTAACTTACTCACAATATAGGAAATGTTTGGACTCTTATAGTTCATTAAATCCATCAGACATCCTATAACTCTTGAGTATTCAAGTTAAGATACTCCACTATCCTTATTTTACTTGAGTTTACAAGAATAATCATACGGAGTACATGCAAAGCTTACAATCGACCGATTGTATCTCTTAATCACAAATTCAACATAATGAGAATGACTAAGACTATAAATGTTTGATTATCTTCTAATCATCATCCCTAAGATTACATCAAAAGGGCCTAAGTCTTTCAAGTCAACGTTCTCATTTAGTGCATGTTTTAGTGGAATTAATCACATCTATGTTTGTATCAAGTATAAGCATATCATCAACATACAAGCATACAATCACACATGCATCCTTAATAAGTTACTTGTAAATATACTTGTCGATTCATTAACTTAAATCCACTACACATTATTACATGATCAAATTTTCCATGTCACTATTTACGTGCTTATTTGGAACCATACGAATATTTGTTCAACTTACAAATTTTATCTTCATAACCTTTCACTACAAAGTCCCCAGGCTGGTCTATGTAAATTTCTTTATCTAATTCAAAGTTTTAGAAAAGTTGTCTTAACATCCATCTAATGTATCTCCAAGTTGTTTATGGAAGCAATATCAATTAGCATCTCAAGAGAAGTAATTCTCGTCAGAAGTGAATAAGAATCAAGAAAATATACACCTTATTTTAGTTTATAGCCTTTAGCTACCAACTTAGCCTAATATGTTTCTATAGTTCCATCTACCTAACGTTTCCTCTTAAAGACTCATTTACATCCCATGGTCTTACTCCCTGGAGGTAAACTAACAAGCTCCCAAGTCTGGTTCCGACGGACTGATTCCATTTCACTAAATGAAGCTTCTTACCAGAATGAGGTTTTAGTAGATGTCAAAGCTTCTTTACAAGTATGGATCTCAGATCAATCTAGGCAGGTTAGGCTCAACCTTAACTTCATATTCCTTTAAGATAAGTTCTGACTATTTGAAAAACATTTATGGGATCAACAACACATCCCTAAGAAGAGACAGGTTTCAAAATAAACATGTTCAAAGAACATCCCTAGACTCCATAAAAATATTCACACCAATATCATAAAAATCACACCAAAGTCTCAAAAATCGAACACACAACCAAAAATCTATATGCAGTAGGGTACTCAAGAAACCTTATCTAAACACCCCCACACTTTGACATATGCATAAAAAGGTTGTCTATCTTTCCATAATCATATGGATTTTTATCTGATCCTTTAAAGGTTACTCTATTCAAGATATAACAATATTAGAGAACGACCTTGCCCCACAAGTTTGCGGTTATCCTTTAAACAACATGGCATAAATCATCTCCTTAATAGTTCTGTTCTTACGTTCAACTATACCATTAGAATATGGTGAATAAGTAGGTGCGATCTCATGAATAATTCCATTTAACAAGTAAAGTGCTCCTATATAAATTTCATACTTTCCATCATGTTTAGACCTAACCAATTTAGTGGTAACATATAATTCTCTTTCAATTTCAAGTTAATACTCTTAAGGATTCTAAGGAATCATCCTTACCCCTAAGAGAGTATATAATAGAGTACCTCATACAATCATCCATGAAAGTTACAAAACACCTTTTACCACCTTAGTTTGTGTTGAACTCATTTCAACTAGGCTAGATCAATTAATTCTAAGGGCTTAGAATTACTCAACATTTTTGTTAAAAGGTTTTATAGCATATTGATTTCACTTTTGTGTTCAAAATCCAAACTAAATTTGGGTACAGCCTATGCTAGGAAATTTATGCATTGACTTATAATTCGACGGTTCCGCATCTACCATGCAAAAAATTCAAGATACACACAAAAGAAAGCACAAGAATCAACTATGTTCACTTCATCAAATTTTCCTTTAAGCTTATATAGACCCTAAGTCCTATAACTGTTTCCTAAAAAAATCACTTCCCTAGCTTATATCTTGAATCTTTTACCATCTTCAAGAGAACAAGATACAAGATTATTGCATATGCTCGAACATGAAAACTTCATTTAGTGTGAGAATATTACAGATATGATCTTATGCTAGACCTTTCCCTTTTACGCAACCTCTGTCGCATATGATTTACTCATATTGAGTTTGTCGACATCCCTTATCCTCTCGATAAGAGGTTAACAGTCTCTGTTTCAACAAACATACTTAGTGGCTCCGCAGAGTCCACCCACTAGTCTCTCACATTGGTTATTAAAATAACTTCCGACATCATGTCAATGAAACGAAAGATAAACTATGAGTTTTGAAGATAATATCTATATTTACAAACTTCGTTTGAACCACCATATCAAAAAACTCATGGTTACCCCATAAAAACTAATTTATTTAACAACAAATTTCTGCCCATCAAAATTTTTCAGGAACGTTTTTCTGTTTTGTAAAATATCAAAAAAATACTTTTACAACTCCAAAAATTCTTAAATTTACGTGGGTAACTATCAGGATGTCCAATACGTTGTGTCAAAAGGGTTCATCGAAATTCCTTCTAGGTTGAGAGATAAATTCGAAAATCTACAACACCAAAAATTCATTTTTTTTTCACTCCATAATTAACGTCGGTGATTATTACAAAATATAATGTCTTAAGATTGTTGGGTGCAATAATCAAAACAAAGAAAAATCAAATAAGCAAAAGTTATTGATACTTAGATCCTTTGTAATGGAAGTGATGGATTTGACGAAACGAGCGAGCTTCCCATATATCCAAAACAAAGAACAAGGCAAAATGTTGGAAAAAGAGTGAGTCACGTGCTCAACACGTTGCCCTTAAGACATTAGCGCCCGGCTACACTCAAGAGTGATGTTATAGCCCTCACAGACGGATATCTCCAGGATAAAACACCCCTAATACACCTACTACTAGCATACGTAGTAGATGCTCAAACTTGAGCTTGGCTACTCCGAAAAACCATAAAGGAAAATCGTGAATGCTTGAGAAAACAATATAAAATATTTTTTTCCCTTGGGGTCCCTCTAAGTATAGAGCAACCCATTTCCCATTGATTTTACAAAAGTAGTGAATTTGTTTATATAATTGAACAAAACAACTTAAGAAGAGGAACTTCCCGTTGTGGGACTAAAAGTCTTATATAGTCTCTTAAAACAACTAAAAATTGGAAACTCCACAATGTGGGACTAATAAGTTTCATTCACTAAAAAAAACAATAAATTATAAGTTTTTATTAAAACTTTAAAAAAAAAATATAATTAATCGTTTTCCAACAATCCCCACATGAATGAAAACTCAATAAAACACGAAAACACTAATAGATCCCGGTAAATCAACAACCCAATCTCTCGAACTGACTGAAAAGACAGACAAATCGTGCATGTTGAAGTCATACTAGCCATTCCAACGTCATCTCCCTCACACAACAAAGTGTTGACCCCTGTGGTCATACTATGGATTGGAAAAATCATATAGTATAGAGAGCTTTCATCTTTAGTTCCTCACAAGTGAGACTAAAGGTTCTTTCACCAAAGTGAAAAAGCATGAACTAGTGAACCCTTAGTGACCCTTAGGTCCTAAGTTCAAGTAATACCAAAACCATCAAAACGAAAATCACATAAAAAACGCAGGAATACCATTTTAGGCAGAGGTGTCCATGAGGTCTTGAACATGTGCTTAGTGAGATATTACCGAATTACTTGCTAGATACAGTGAACTATGTCTTGAACTGCTAGCATTTGATGTAATTCGCGATAACGACCACGGATGATATCTCCTAGGGTGCTGCCAAGCTCGTGCCGTTTTGTCCAATTTGGCCCTGGACATATCCTGTTTCTCAAAATGCTCTAGATAATCAAAGCTCATATTCTCATAGGAAGCGGCCCCACTTCCTCATTCAGATAAGTGAGTTTCCATAAAGGGTGTTATTGCTACACCCCACTTCAATCTTAAATTGAAACTATATAACTCATTAAGACTTCTTAAAAGTCCTCCTTCGAATGCAGTCACACTATCACGTCTACACCATAGGGAAGGGACAAAGAATAAAATTTCCTGATAGTGTTTACCTTTACCCACCACAAATTAGTTGTCTCATTCGAAACCTTGATCTTGGGATCTCCAGTCAGCAAGGTTGAGTATCCTTCATGGAAAGCTTAATTTATGAGCTTAAGACCCATCCCCTCGATGCATTTCTAACTATCTCTTTGGATAAACCTTTTGTCAAAGGTTTTGCGATATTCTCCTTGGACTTTATCCAATCAATGGAAATAATTCCGTTTGAGATTAGTT
This sequence comes from Papaver bracteatum, assembly GCA_023529315.1. NCBI lineage: Eukaryota > Viridiplantae > Streptophyta > Magnoliopsida > Ranunculales > Papaveraceae > Papaver > Papaver bracteatum. The sequence goes on along the minus strand of JAJJWX010004740.1, from coordinate 25,173 downwards.
ATTTTTAGATTTAGATATTATAGCTTGGATATCACAATGTATAGATATAGCTGGCACAGGCCTATGCCGAGAGGAATGTCTTCTAAAAAGCATCTTCGGAAATCGTTCCCCTCTCATGCTTTATCTAACGCAATATTCTCATTCCATAATGAATTGAGCATTATATGTCTGTTTGAAAATCTTCCAAAAAACAAACCCTCATGCTAGAGTGAAACCATATCCACTCATAGACTTAGACTCCTCTGAGTCAACTATCCATTTTGCATCATAAAGTCCCTCAAGGACAGCAAGATACCTTTCATAAATTAAATAAAAGGTAATAGAGTATTTTAGGTACCATAATACTCTACTCGATTGCATCTGAATGCTCTTGATCTGGACTACAATTATATCTACTTAACTTACTCACAATATAGGAAATGTTTGGACTCTTATAGTTCATTAAATCCATCAGACATCCTATAACTCTTGAGTATTCAAGTTAAGATACTCCACTATCCTTATTTTACTTGAGTTTACAAGAATAATCATACGGAGTACATGCAGCTTACAATCGATCGATTGTATCTCTTAAGCACAATTCAACATAATGAGAATGACTAAGACTATAAATGTTTGATTATCTTCTAATCATCATCCCTAAGATTACATCAAAAGGGCCTAAGTCTTTCAAGTCAACGTTCTCATTTAGTGCATGTTTTAGTGGAATTAATCACATCTATGTTTGTATCAAGTATAAGCATATCATCAACATACAAGCATACAATCACACATGCATCCTTAATAAGTTACTTGTAAATATACTTGTCAGATTCATTAACTTAAATCCACTACACATTATTACATGATCAAATTTTCCATGTCACTATTTACGTGCTTATTTGGAACCATACGAATATTTGTTCAACTTACAAATTTTATCTTCATAACCTTTCACTACAAAGTCCCTGTGTTCTGGTCTATGTAAATTTCTTTATCTAATTCAAAGTTTTAGAAAAGTTGTCTTAACATCCATCTAATGTATCTCCAAGTTGTTTATGGAAGCAATATCAATTAGCATCTCAAGAGAAGTAATTCTCGTCGAAGTGAATAAGAATCAAGAAAATATACACCTTATTTTAGTTTATAGCCTTTAGCTACCAACTTAGCCTAATATGTTTCTATAGTTCCATCTACCTAACGTTTCCTCTTAAAGACTCATTTACATCCCATGGTCTTACTCCCCGGAGGTAAACTAACAAGCTCCCAAGTCTGGTTCCGACGGACCGATTCCATTTCACTAAATGAAGCTTCTTACCGTAATGAGGTTTTAGTAGATGTCAAAGCTTCTTTACAAGTATGGATCTCGACTAATCTAGGCAAATTATGAAGTCAAGCAGGTTAGGCTCAACCTTAACTTCATATTCCTTTAAGATAAGTTCTGACTATTTGAAAAACATCTAGGGGATCAACAACATATCCCTAAGAAGAGACAGGTTTCAAAATAAACATGTTCAAAGAACATCCCTAGACTCCATAAAAATATTCACACCAATGTCATAAAAATCACACCAAAGTATGAAAAATCATAACACACAACCAAAAATCTATATGCAGTAGGGTACTCAAGAAACCTTATCTAAATACCCCCACACTTTGACTTATGCATAAAAAGGTTGTCTATCTTTCCATAATCATATGGATTTTTATCTGATCCTTTAAAGGTTACTCTATTCAAGATATAACAAAATTAGAGAACGACTTCCCCCCACAAGTTTGCGGTTATCCTTTAAACAACATGGCATAAATCATCTCCTTAATAGTTCTGTTCTTACGTTCAACTATACCATTAGAATATGGTGAATAAGTAGGTGCGATCTCATGAATAATTCCATTTAACAAGTAAAGTGCTCCTATATAAATTTCATACTTTCCATCATGTTTAGACCTAACCAATTTAGTGGTAACATATAATTCTCTTTCAATTTCAAGTTAATACTCTTAAGGATTCTAAGGAATCATCCTTACCCCTAAGAGAGTATATAATAGAGTACCTCATACAATCATCCATGAAAGTTACAAAACACCTTTTACCACCTTAGTTTGGGTTGAACTCATTTCAACTAGGCCAGACTGAATTAATTCTAAGGGCTTAGAATTACTCTGAACATTTTTGTTAAAAGGTTTTATAGCATATTGATTTCACTTTTGTGTTCAAAATCCAAACTAAATTTGGGTACGCAGCCTATGCTAGGAAATTTATGCATTGACTTATAATTCGACGGTTCCGCATCTACCATGCAAAAATTCGAAGATACACACAAAAGAAAGCACAAGAATCAACTATGTTCACTTCATCAAATTTTCCTTTAAGCTTATATAGACCCTAAGTCCTATAACTGTTTCCTAAAAAAATCACTTCCCTTAGCTTATATCTTGAATCTTTTACCATCTTCAAGAGAACAAGATACAAGATTCTTGCATATGCTCGGAACATGAAAACTTCATTTAGTGTGAGAATATTACAGATATGATCTTATGCTCGACCTTTCCCTTTTACGCAACCTCTTCCGTCGCATATGATTTACTCATATTGAGTTTGTCGACATCCCTTATCCTCGATAAGAGGTTAACAAAGTCTCTGTTTCAACAAACATACTTAGTGGCTCCGAGTCCACCCACTAGTCTCTCACATTGGTTATTAAAATAACTTCCGACATCATGTCAATGAAACGAAAGATAAACTATGAGTTTTGAAGATAATATCTATATTTACAAACTTCGTTTGAACCACCATATCAAAAAACTCATGGTTACCCCATAAAAACTAATTTATTTAACAACAAATTTCTGCCCGTCAAAATTTTTCAGAACGTTTTTATGTTTTGTAAAATATCAAAAAAATACTTTTACAACTCCAAAAAATTCTTAAATTTACGTGGGTAACTATCAGGATGTCCAATACGTTGTGTCAAAAGGGTTCATCGAAATTCCTTCTAGGTTGAGAGATAAATTCGAAAATCTACAAATGACCAAAAATTCATTTTTTTTTTTTCACTCCATAATTAACGTCGGTGATTATTAAAAAATATAATGTCTTAAGATTGTTGGGTGCAATAATCAAAACAAAGAAAAATCAAATAAGCAAAAGTTATTGATACTTAGATCCTTTGTAATGGAAGTGATGGATTTGACGAAACGAGCGAGCTTCCCATATATCCAAAACAAAGAACAAGGCAAAATGTTGGAAAAACAGAGTGAGTCACGTGCTCAACACGTTGCCCTTAAGACATTAGCGCCCGGCTACACTCAAGAGTGATGTTATAGCCCTCACAGACGGATATCTCCAGGATAAAACACCCTAATACACCTACTACTAGCATACGTAGTAGATGCTCAAACTTGAGCTTGGCTACTCCGAAAAACCATAAAGGAAAATCGTGAATGCTTGAGAAAACAATATAAAATATTTTTTTCCCTTGGGGGTCCCTCTAAGTATAGAGCAACCCATTTCCCATTGATTTTACAAAAGTAGTGAATTTGTTTATATAATGGAACAAAACAACTTAAGAAGAGGAACTTCCCGATGTGGGACTAAAAGTCTTATATAGTCTCTTAAAACAACTAAAAATTGGAAACTCCACAATATGGGACTAATAAGTTTCATTCACTAAAAAAAACAATAAATTATAAGTTTTTATTAAAACTTTAAAAAATAAATATAATTAATCGTTTTCCAACAATCCCCCACATGAATGAAAACTCAATAAAACACGAAAACACTAATAGATCCTGGTAAATCAACAACCCAATCTCTCGAACTGACCGAAAAAGACAGGACAAATCGTGCATGTTGAAGTCATACTAGCCATTCCAACGTCATCTCCCTCACACAACAGTGTGTTGACCCCAGGGTCATACTATGGATTGGAAAAATCATATAGTATAGAGATCTTTCATCTTTAGTTCCTCACAAGTGAGACTAAAGGTTCTTTCACCAAAGTTAAAAAGCATGAACTAGTGAACCCTTAGTGACCCTTAGGTCCTAAGTTCAAGTAATACCAAAACCATCAAAATGAAAATCACATAAAAAACGCAGGAAATACCATTTTAGGCAGAGGTGTCCATGAGGTCTTGAACATGTGCTTAGTGAGATATTACCGGAATTACTTGCTAGATACAGTGAACTATGTCTTGAACTGCTAGCATTTGATGTAATTCGCGATAACGACCACGGATGATATCTCCTAGGGTGCTGCCAAGCTCGTGCCGTTTTGTCCAATTTGGCCCTGGACATATCCTGTTTCTCAAAATGCTCTAGATAATCAAATCTCATATTCTCATAGGAAGCGGCCCCACTTCCTCATTCAGATAAGTGAGTTTCCATAAAGGGTGTTATTGCTACACCCCACTTCAATCTTAAATTGAAACTATATAACTCATTAAGACTTCTTAAAAGTCCTCCTTCGAATGCAGTCACACTATCACGTCTACACCATAGGGAAGGGACAAAGAATAAAATTTCCTGATAGTGTTTACCTTTACCCACCACAAATTAGTTGTCTCATTCGAAACCTTGATCTTGGGATCTCCAGTCAGCAAGGTTGAGTATCCTTCATGGAAAGCTTAATTTATGAGCTTAAGACCCATCCCCCTCGATGCATTTCTAACTATCTCTTTGGATAAACCTTTTGTCAAAGGTTTCGCGATATTCTCCTTGGACTTTATCCAATCAATGGAAATAATTCCGTTTGAGATTAGTTATTTTTAGATTTAGATATTATAGCTTGGATATCACAATGTATAGATATAGTCTGGCACAGCCTATGCCAGAGAGGAATGTCTTCTAAAAAGCATCTTCGGAAATCGTTCCCCTCTCATGCTTTATCTAACGCAATACTCTCAGATTCCATAATGAATTGAGCATTATATGTCTGTTTGAAAATCTTCCAAAAAACAAACCCTCATGCTAGAGTGAAACCATATCCACTCATAGACTTAGACTCCTCTGAGTCAACTATCCAGATTTGCATCATAAAGTCCCTCAAGGACAGCAAGATACCTTTCATAAATTAAATAAAAGGTAATAGAGTATTTTAGGTACCATAATACTCTACTCGAAGGCATCTGAATGCTCTTGATCTGGACTACAATTATATCTACTTAACTTACTCACAATATAGGAAATGTTTGGACTCTTATAGTTCATTAAATCCATCAGACATCCTATAACTCTTGAGTATTCAAGTTAAGATACTCCACTATCCTTATTTTACTTGAGTTTACAAGAATAATCATACGGAGTACATGCATGCTTACAATCAGACTGATTGTATCTCTTAAGCACAGTTCAACATAATGAGAATGACTAAGACTATAAATGTTTGATTATCTTCTAATCATCATCCCTAAGATTACATCAAAAGGGCCTAAGTCTTTCAAGTCAACGTTCTCATTTAGTGCATGTTTTAGTGGAATTAATCACATCTATGTTTGTATCCAGTATAAGCATATCATCAACATACAAGCATACAATCACACATGCATCCTTAATAAGTTACTTGTAAATATACTTGTCAGATTCATTAACTTAAATCCACTACACATTATTACATGATCAAATTTTCCATGTCACTATTTACGTGCTTATTTGGAACCATACGAATATTTGTTCAACTTACAAATTTTATCTTCATAACCTTTCACTACAAAGTCCCCAGGCTGGTCTATGTAAATTTCTTTATCTAATTCAAAGTTTTAGAAAAGTTGTCTTAACATCCATCTAATGTATCTCCAAGTTGTTTATGGAAGCAATATCAATTAGCATCTCAAGAGAAGTAATTCTCGTCGAAAGTGAATAAGAATCAAGAAAATATACACCTTATTTTAGTTTATAGCCTTTAGCTACCAACTTAGCCTAATATGTTTCTATAGTTCCATCTACCTAACGTTTACTCTTAAAGACTCTTTTACATCCCATGGTCTTACTCCCTGGAGGTAAACTAACAAGCTCCCAAGTCTGGTTCCGACGGACTGAGTCCATTTCACTAAATGAAGCTTCTTACCAGAATGAGGTTTTAGTAGATGTCAATGCTTCTTTACAAGTATGGATCTCAGACTAATCTAGGCAGGTTAGGCTCAACCTTAACTTCATATTCCTTTAAGATAAGTTCTGACTATTTGAAAAACATTTATGGGATCAACAACACATCCCTAAGAAGAGACAGGTTTCAAAATAAACATGTTCAAAGAACATCCCTAGACTCCATAAAAATATTCACACCAATATCATAAAAATCACACCAAAGTCTGAAAAATCAGAACACACAACCAAAAATCTATATGCAGTAGGGTACTCAAGAAACCTTATCTAAATACCCCCACACTTTGACTTATGCATAAAAAGGTTGTCTATCTTTCCATAATCATATGGATTTTTATCTGATCCTTTAAAGGTTACTCTATTCAGGATATAACAAAATTAGAGAACGACTTCCCCCCACAAGTTTGCGGTTATCCTTTAAACAACATGGCATAAATCATCTCCTTAATAGTTCTGTTCTTACGTTCAACTATACCATTAGACTATGGTGAATAAGTAGGTGCGATCTCATGAATAATTCCATTTAACAAGTAAAGTGCTCCTATATAAATTTCATACTTTCCATCATGTTTAGACCTAACCAATTTAGTGGTAACATATAATTCTCTTTCAATTTCAAGTTAATACTCTTAAGGATTCTAAGGAATCATCCTTACCCCTAAGAAAGTATATAATAGAGTACCTCATACAATCATCCATGAAAGTTACAAAACACCTTTTACCACCTTAGTTTGTGTTGAACTCATTTCAACTAGGCCAGACTGAATTAATTCTAAGGGCTTAGAATTACTCTGAACATTTTTGTTAAAAGGTTTTATAGCATATTGATTTCACTTTTGTGTTCAAAATCCAAACTAAATTTGGGTACGCAGCCTATGCTAGGAAATTTATGCATTGACTTATAATTCGACGGTTCCGCATCTACCATGCAAAAAATTCGAAGATACACACAAAAGAAAGCACAAGAATCAACTATGTTCACTTCATCAAATTTTCCTTTAAGCTTATATAGACCCTAAGTCCTATAACTGTTTCCTAAAAAAATCACTTCCCTTAGCTTATATCTTGAATCTTTTACCATCTTCAAGAGAACAAGATACAAGATTATTGCATATGCTCGGAACATGAAAACTTCATTTAGTGTGAGAATATTACAGATATGATCTTATGCTCGACCTTTCCCTTTACGCAACCTCTGTCGCATATGATTTACTCATATTGAGTTTGTCGACATCCCTTATCCTCTGATAAGAGGTTAACAGGTCTCTGTTTCAACAAACATACTTAGTGGCTCCAGAGTCCACCCACTAGTCTCTCACATTGGTTATTAAAATAACTTCCGACATCATGTCAATGAAACGAAAGATAAACTATGAGTTTTGAAGATAATATCTATATTTACAAACTTCGTTTGAACCACCATATCAAAAAACTCATGGTTACCCCATAAAAACTAATTTATTTAACAACAAATTTCTGCCCGTCAAAATTTTTCAGGAACGTTTTTCTGTTTTTTAAAATATCAAAAAAATACTTTTACAACTCCAAAAATTCTTAAATTTACGTGGGTAACTATCAGGATGTCCAATACGTTGTGTCAAAAGGGTTCATCGAAATTCCTTCTAGGTTGAGAGATAAATTCGAAAATCTACAGCTGACCAAAAATTCATTTTTTTTTTCACTCCATAATTAACGTCGGTGATTATTACAAAATATAATGTCTTAAGATTGTTGGGTGCAATAATCAAAACAAAGAAAAATCAAATAAGCAAAAGTTATTGATACTTAGATCCTTTGTAATGGAAGTGATGGATTTGACGAAACGAGCGAGCTTCCCATATATCCAAAACAACAACAAGGCAAAATGTTGGAAAAACAGAGTGAGTCACGTGCTCAACACGTTGCCCTTAAGACATTAGCGCCCGGCTACACTCAAGAGTGATGTTATAGCCCTCACAGGACGGATATCTCCAGGATAAAACACCCTAATACACCTACTACTAGCATACGTAGTAGATGCTCAAACTTGAGCTTGGCTACTCCGAAAAACCATAAAGGAAAATCGTGAATGCTTGAGAAAACAATATAAAATATTTTTTCCCTTGGGGGTCCCTCTAAGTATAGAGCAACCCATTTCCCATTGATTTTACAAAAGTAGTGAATTTGTTTATATAATTGAACAAAACAACTTAAGAAGAGGAACTTCCCGTTGTGGGACTAAAAGTCTTATATAGTCTCTTAAAACAACTAAAAATTGGAAACTCCACAATATGGGACTAATAAGTTTCATTCACTAAAAAAAACAATAAATTATAAGTTTTTATTAAAACTTTAAAAAAAAAATATAATTAATCGTTTTCCAACAATCCCCCACATGAATGAAAACTCAATAAAACACGAAAACACTAATAGATCCTGGTAAATCAACAACCCAATCTCTCGAACTGACTGAAAAGACAGACAAATCGTGCATGTTGAAGTCATACTAGCCATTCCAACGTCATCTCCCTCACACAACAGTGTGTTGACCCCAGGGTCATACTATGGATTGGAAAAATCATATAGTATAGAGATCTTTCATCTTTAGTTCCTCACAAGTGAGACTAAAGGTTCTTTCACCAAAGTTAAAAAGCATGAACTAGTGAACCCTTAGTGACCCTTAGGTCCTAAGTTCAAGTAATACCAAAACCATCAAAACGAAAATCACATAAAAAACGCAGGAAATACCATTTTAGGCAGAGGTGTCCATGAGGTCTTGAACATGTGCTTAGTGAGATATTACCGGAATTACTTGCTAGATACAGTGAACTATGTCTTGAACTGCTAGCATTTGATGTAATTCGCGATAACGACCACGGATGATATCTCCTAGGGTGCTGCCAAGCTCGTGCCGTTTTGTCCAATTTGGCCCTGGACATATCCTGTTTCTCAAAATGCTCTAGATAATCAAATCTCATATTCTCATAGGAAGCGGCCCCACTTCCTCATTCAGATAAGTGAGTTTCCATAAAGGGTGTTATTGCTACACCCCACTTCAATCTTAAATTGAAACTATATAACTCATTAAGACTTCTTAAAAGTCCTCCTTCGAATGCAGTCACACTATCACGTCTACACCATAGGGAAGGGACAAAGAATAAAATTTCCTGATAGTGTTTACCTTTACCCACCACAAATTAGTTGTCTCATTCGAAACCTTGATCTTGGGATCTCCAGTCAGCAAGGTTGAGTATCCTTCATGGAAAGCTTAATTTATGAGCTTAAGACCCATCCCCCTCGATGCATTTCTAACTATCTCTTTGGATAAACCTTTTGTCAAAGGTTTCGCGATATTCTCCTTGGACTTTATCCAATCAATGGAAATAATTCCGTTTGAGATTAGTTATTTTTAGATTTAGATATTATAGCTTGGATATCACAATGTATAGATATAGCTGGCACAGGCCTATGCCAGAGAGGAATGTCTTCTAAAAAGCATCTTCGGAAATCGTTCCCCTCTCATGCTTTATCTAACGCAATACTCTCAGATTCCATAATGAATTGAGCATTATATGTCTGTTTGAAAATCTTCCAAAAACAAACCCTCATGCTAGAGTGAAACCATATCCACTCATAGACTTAGACTCCTCTGAGTCAACTATCCAGTTTGCATCATAAAGTCCCTCAAGGACAGCAAGATACCTTTCATAAATTAAATAAAAGGTAATAGAGTATTTTAGGTACCATAATACTCTACTCAGTGCATCTGAATGCTCTTGATCTGGACTACAATTATATCTACTTAACTTACTCACAATATAGGAAATGTTTGGACTCTTATAGTTCATTAAATCCATCAGACATCCTATAACTCTTGAGTATTCAAGTTAAGATACTCCACTATCCTTATTTTACTTGAGTTTACAAGAATAATCATACGGAGTACATGCAGGCTTACAATCAGATGATTGTATCTCTTAAGCACAGTTCAACATAATGAGAATGACTAAGACTATAAATGTTTGATTATCTTCTAATCATCATCCCTAAGATTACATCAAAAGGGCCTAAGTCTTTCAAGTCAACGTTCTCATTTAGTGCATGTTTTAGTGGAATTAATCACATCTATGTTTGTATCAAGTATAAGCATATCATCAACATACAAGCATACAATCACACATGCATCCTTAATAAGTTACTTGTAAATATACTTGTCAGATTCATTAACTTAAATCCACTACACATTATTACATGATCAAATTTTCCATGTCACTATTTACGTGCTTATTTGGAACCATACGAATATTTGTTCAACTTACAAATTTTATCTTCATAACCTTTCACTACAAAGTCCCCAGGCTGGTCTATGTAAATTTCTTTATCTAATTCAAAGTTTTAGAAAAGTTGTCTTAACATCCATCTAATGTATCTCCAAGTTGTTTATGGAAGCAATATCAATTAGCATCTCAAGAGAAGTAATTCTCGTCAGAAGTGAATAAGAATCAAGAAAATATACACCTTATTTTAGTTTATAGCCTTTAGCTACCAACTTAGCCTAATATGTTTCTATAGTTCCATCTACCTAACGTTTCCTCTTAAAGACTCATTTACATCCCATGGTCTTACTCCCTGGAGGTAAACTAACAAGCTCCCAAGTCTGGTTCCGACGGACTGATTCCATTTCACTAAATGAAGCTTCTTACCAGAATGAGGTTTTAGTAGATGTCAATGCTTCTTTACAAGTATGGATCTCAGACTAATCTAGGCAGGTTAGGCTCAACCTTAACTTCATATTCCTTTAAGATAAGTTCTGACTATTTGAAAAACATTTATGGGATCAACAACACATCCCTAAGAAGAGACAGGTTTCAAAATAAACATGTTCAAAGAACATCCCTAGACTCCATAAAAATATTCACACCAATATCATAAAAATCACACCAAAGTCTGAAAAATCAGAACACACAACCAAAAATCTATATGCAGTAGGGTACTCAAGAAACCTTATCTAAATACCCCCACACTTTGACTTATGCATAAAAAGGTTGTCTATCTTTCCATAATCATATGGATTTTTATCTGATCCTTTAAAGGTTACTCTATTCAGGATATAACAAAATTAGAGAACGACTTCCCCCCACAAGTTTGCGGTTATCCTTTAAACAACATGGCATAAATCATCTCCTTAATAGTTCTGTTCTTACGTTCAACTATACCATTAGACTATGGTGAATAAGTAGGTGCGATCTCATGAATAATTCCATTTAACAAGTAAAGTGCTCCTATATAAATTTCATACTTTCTATCATGTTTAGACCTAACCAATTTAGTGGTAACATATAATTCTCTTTCAATTTCAAGTTAATACTCTTAAGGATTCTAAGGAATCATCCTTACCCCTAAGAAAGTATATAATAGAGTACCTCATACAATCATCCATGAAAGTTACAAAACACCTTTTACCACCTTAGTTTGGGTTGAACTCATTTCAACTAGGCCAGACTGAATTAATTCTAAGGGCTTAGAATTACTCTGAACATTTTTGTTAAAAGGTTTTATAGCATATTGATTTCACTTTTGTGTTCAAAATCCAAACTAAATTTGGGTACGCAGCCTATGCTAGGAAATTTATGCATTGACTTATAATTCGACGGTTCCGCATCTACCATGCAAAAAATTCGAAGATACACACAAAAGAAAGCACAAGAATCAACTATGTTCACTTCATCAAATTTTCCTTTAAGCTTATATAGACCCTAAGTCCTATAACTGTTTCCTAAAAAAATCACTTCCCTTAGCTTATATCTTGAATCTTTTACCATCTTCAAGAGAACAAGATACAAGATTCTTGCATATGCTCGGAACATGAAAACTTCATTTAGTGTGAGAATATTACAGATATGATCTTATGCTCGACCTTTCCCTTTTACGCAACCTCTGTCGCATATGATTTACTCATATTGAGTTTGTCGACATCCCTTATCCTCTGATAAGAGGTTAACAGGTCTCTGTTTCAACAAACATACTTAGTGGCTCCAGAGTCCACCCACTAGTCTCTCACATTGGTTATTAAAATAACTTCCGACATCATGTCAATGAAACGAAAGATAAACTATGAGTTTTGAAGATAATATCTATATTTACAAACTTCGTTTGAACCACCATATCAAAAAACTCATGGTTACCCCATAAAAACTAATTTATTTAACAACAAATTTCTGCCCGTCAAAATTTTTCAGGAACGTTTTTCTGTTTTGTAAAATATCAAAAAAATACTTTTACAACTCCAAAAATTCTTAAATTTACGTGGGTAACTATCAGGATGTCCAATACGTTGTGTCAAAAGGGTTCATCGAAATTCCTTCTAGGTTGAGAGATAAATTCGAAAATCTACAGCTGACCAAAAATTCATTTTTTTTTTCACTCCATAATTAACGTCGGTGATTATTACAAAATATAATGTCTTAAGATTGTTGGGTGCAATAATCAAAACAAAGAAAAATCAAATAAGCAAAAGTTATTGATACTTAGATCCTTTGTAATGGAAGTGATGGATTTGACGAAACGAGCGAGCTTCCCATATATCCAAAACAGCAACAAGGCAAAATGTTGGAAAAACAGAGTGAGTCACGTGCTCAACACGTTGCCCTTAAGACATTAGCGCCCGGCTACACTCAAGAGTGATGTTATAGCCCTCACAGGACGGATATCTCCAGGATAAAACACCCTAATACACCTACTACTAGCATACGTAGTAGATGCTCAAACTTGAGCTTGGCTACTCCGAAAAACCATAAAGGAAAATCGTGAATGCTTGAGAAAACAATATAAAATATTTTTTTCCCTTGGGGGTCCCTCTAAGTATAGAGCAACCCATTTCCCATTGATTTTACAAAAGTAGTGAATTTGTTTATATAATTGAACAAAACAACTTAAGAAGAGGAACTTCCCGTTGTGGGACTAAAAGTCTTATATAGTCTCTTAAAACAACTAAAAATTGGAAACTCCACAATATGGGACTAATAAGTTTCATTCACTAAAAAAAACAATAAATTATAAGTTTTTATTAAAACTTTAAAAAAAAAATATAATTAATCGTTTTCCAACAATCCCCCACATGAATGAAAACTCAATAAAACACGAAAACACTAATAGATCCTGGTAAATCAACAACCCAATCTCTCGAACTGACTGAAAAGACAGACAAATCGTGCATGTTGAAGTCATACTAGCCATTCCAACGTCATCTCCCTCACACAACAGTGTGTTGACCCCAGGGTCATACTATGGATTGGAAAAATCATATAGTATAGAGATCTTTCATCTTTAGTTCCTCACAAGTGAGACTAAAGGTTCTTTCACCAAAGTTAAAAAGCATGAACTAGTGAACCCTTAGTGACCCTTAGGTCCTAAGTTCAAGTAATACCAAAACCATCAAAACGAAAATCACATAAAAAACGCAGGAATACCATTTTAGGCAGAGGTGTCCATGAGGTCTTGAACATGTGCTTAGTGAGATATTACCGAATTACTTGCTAGATACAAGAACTATGTCTTGAACTGCTAGCATTTGATGTAATTCGCGATAACGACCACGGATGATATCTCCTAGGGTGCTGCCAAGCTCGTGCCGTTTTGTCCAATTTGGCCCTGGACATATCCTGTTTCTCAAAATGCTCTAGATAATCAAAGCTCATATTCTCATAGGAAGCGGCCCCACTTCCTCATTCAGATAAGTGAGTTTCCATAAAGGGTGTTATTGCTACACCCCACTTCAATCTTAAATTGAAACTATATAACTCATTAAGACTTCTTAAAAGTCCTCCTTCAATGCAGTCACACTATCACGTCTACACCATAGGGAAGGGACAAAGAATAAAATTTCACGATAGTGTTTACCTTTACCCACCACAAATTAGTTGTCTCATTCGAAACCTTGATCTTGGGATCTCCAGTCAGCAAGGTTGAGTATCCTTCATGGAAAGCTTAATTTATGAGCTTAAGACCCATCCCCCTCGATGCATTTCTAACTATCTCTTTGGATAAACCTTTTGTCAAAGGTTTCGCGATATTCTCCTTGGACTTTATCCAATCAATGGAAATAATTCCGTTTGAGATTAGTTATTTTTAGATTTAGATATTATAGCTTGGATATCACAATGTATAGATATAGCTGGCACAGGCCTATGCCGTAGAGGAATGTCTTCTAAAAAGCATCTTCGGAAATCGTTCCCCTCTCATGCTTTATCTAACGCAATACTCTCAGATTCCATAATGAATTGAGCATTATATGTCTGTTTGAAAATCTTCCAAAAAACAAACCCTCATGCTAGAGTGAAACCATATCCACTCATAGACTTAGACTCCTCTGAGTCAACTATCCAGTTTGCATCATAAAGTCCCTCAAGGACAGCAAGATACCTTTCATAAATTAAATAAAAGGTAATAGAGTATTTTAGGTACCATAATACTCTACTCAGTGCATCTGAATGCTCTTGATCTGGACTACAATTATATCTACTTAACTTACTCACAATATAGGAAATGTTTGGACTCTTATAGTTCATTAAATCCATCAGACATCCTATAACTCTTGAGTATTCAAGTTAAGATACTCCACTATCCTTATTTTACTTGAGTTTACAAGAATAATCATACGGAGTACATGCAGGCTTACAATCAGACTGATTGTATCTCTTAAGCACAGTTCAACATAATGAGAATGACTAAGACTATAAATGTTTGATTATCTTCTAATCATCATCCCTAAGATTACATCAAAAGGGCCTAAGTCTTTCAAGTCAACGTTCTCATTTAGTGCATGTTTTAGTGGAATTAATCACATCTATGTTTGTATCCAGTATAAGCATATCATCAACATACAAGCATACAATCACACATGCATCCTTAATAAGTTACTTGTAAATATACTTGTCAGATTCATTAACTTAAATCCACTACACATTATTACATGATCAAATTTTCCATGTCACTATTTACGTGCTTATTTGGAACCATACGAATATTTGTTCAACTTACAAATTTTATCTTCATAACCTTTCACTACAAAGTCCCCAGGCTGGTCTATGTAAATTTCTTTATCTAATTCAAAGTTTTAGAAAAGTTGTCTTAACATCCATCTAATGTATCTCCAAGTTGTTTATGGAAGCAATATCAATTAGCATCTCAAGAGAAGTAATTCTCGTCAGAAGTGAATAAGAATCAAGAAAATATACACCTTATTTTAGTTTATAGCCTTTAGCTACCAACTTAGCCTAATATGTTTCTATAGTTCCATCTACCTAACGTTTCCTCTTAAAGACTCATTTACATCCCATGGTCTTACTCCCTGGAGGTAAACTAACAAGCTCCCAAGTCTGGTTCCGACGGACTGATTCCATTTCACTAAATGAAGCTTCTTACCAGAATGAGGTTTTAGTAGATGTCAAAGCTTCTTTACAAGTATGGATCTCAGACTAATCTAGGCAGGTTAGGCTCAACCTTAACTTCATATTCCTTTAAGATAAGTTCTGACTATTTGAAAAACATTTATGGGATCAACAACACATCCCTAAGAAGAGACAGGTTTCAAAATAAACATGTTCAAAGAACATCCCTAGACTCCATAAAAATATTCACACCAATATCAGAAAAATCACACCAAAGTCTGAAAAATCAGAACACACAACCAAAAATCTATATGCAGTAGGGTACTCAAGAAACCTTATCTAAATACCCCCACACTTTGACTTATGCATAAAAAGGTTGTCTATCTTTCCATAATCATATGGATTTTTATCTGATCCTTTAAAGGTTACTCTATTCAAGATATAACAAAATTAGAGAACGACTTCCCCCCACAAGTTTGCGGTTATCCTTTAAACAACATGGCATAAATCATCTCCTTAATAGTTCTGTTCTTACGTTCAACTATACCATTAGAATATGGTGAATAAGTAGGTGCGATCTCATGAATAATTCCATTTAACAAGTAAAGTGCTCCTATATAAATTTCATACTTTCCATCATGTTTAGACCTAACCAATTTAGTGGTAACATATAATTCTCTTTCAATTTCAAGTTAATACTCTTAAGGATTCTAAGGAATCATCCTTACCCCTAAGAAAGTATATAATAGAGTACCTCATACAATCATCCATGAAAGTTACAAAACACCTTTTACCACCTTAGTTTGGGTTGAACTCATTTCAACTAGGCTGATCAATTAATTCTAAGGGCTTAGAATTACTCTGAACATTTTTGTTAAAAGGTTTTATAGCATATTGATTTCACTTTTGTGTTCAAAATCCAAACTAAATTTGGGTACGCAGCCTATGCTAGGAAATTTATGCATTGACTTATAATTCGACGGTTCCAATCTACCATGCAAAAAATTCAAGATACACACAAAAGAAAGCACAAGAATCAACTATGTTCACTTCATCAAATTTTCCTTTAAGCTTATATAGACCCTAAGTCCTATAACTGTTTCCTAAAAAAATCACTTCCCTTAGCTTATATCTTGAATCTTTTACCATCTTCAAGAGAACAAGATACAAGATTATTGCATATGCTCGGAACATGAAAACTTCATTTAGTGTGAGAATATTACAGATATGATCTTATGCTCGACCTTTCCCTTTTACGCAACCTCTCATGTCGCATATGATTTACTCATATTGAGTTTGTCGACATCCCTTATCCTCTGATAAGAGGTTAACAGTCTCTCTGTTTCAACAAACATACTTAGTGGCTCCAGAGTCCACCCACTAGTCTCTCACATTGGTTATTAAAATAACTTCCGACATCATGTCAATGAAACGAAAGATAAACTATGAGTTTTGAAGATAATATCTATATTTACAAACTTCGTTTGAACCACCATATCAAAAAACTCATGGTTACCCCATAAAAACTAATTTATTTAACAACAAATTTCTGCCCGTCAAAATTTTTCAGGAACGTTTTTCTGTTTTGTAAAATATCAAAAAAATACTTTTACAACTCCAAAAATTCTTAAATTTACGTGGGTAACTATCAGGATGTCCAATACGTTGTGTCAAAAGGGTTCATCGAAATTCCTTCTAGGTTGAGAGATAAATTCGAAAATCTACAGCTGACCAAAAATTCATTTTTTTTTTTCACTCCATAATTAACGTCGGTGATTATTACAAAATATAATGTCTTAAGATTGTTGGGTGCAATAATCAAAACAAAGAAAAATCAAATAAGCAAAAGTTATTGATACTTAGATCCTTTGTAATGGAAGTGATGGATTTGAAGAAACGAGCGAGCTTCCCATATATCCAAAACAGCAACAAGGCAAAATGTTGGAAAACAGAGTGAGTCACGTGCTCAACACGTTGCCCTTAAGACATTAGCGCCCGGCTACACTCAAGAGTGATGTTATAGCCCTCACAGGACGGATATCTCCAGGATAAAACACCCTAATACACCTACTACTAGCATACGTAGTAGATGCTCAAACTTGAGCTTGGCTACTCCGAAAAACCATAAAGGAAAATCGTGAATGCTTGAGAAAACAATATAAAATATTTTTTCCCTTGGGGGTCCCTCTAAGTATAGAGCAACCCATTTCCCATTGATTTTACAAAAGTAGTGAATTTGTTTATATAATGGAACAAAACAACTTAAGAAGAGGAACTTCCCGTTGTGGGACTAAAAGTCTTATATAGTCTCTTAAAACAACTAAAAATTGGAAACTCCACAATGTGGGACTAATAAGTTTCATTCACTAAAAAAAACAATAAATTATAAGTTTTTATTAAAACTTTAAAAAATAAATATAATTAATCGTTTTCCAACAATCCCCCACATGAATGAAAACTCAATAAAACACGAAAACACTAATAGATCCTGGTAAATCAACAACCCAATCTCTCGAACTGACTGAAAAGACAGACAAATCGTGCATGTTGAAGTCATACTAGCCATTCCAACGTCATCTCCCTCACACAACAGTGTGTTGACCCCAGGGTCATACTATGGATTGGAAAAATCATATAGTATAAAGATCTTTCATCTTTAGTTCCTCACAAGTGAGACTAAAGGTTCTTTCACCAAAGTTAAAAAGCATGAACTAGTGAACCCTTAGTGACCCTTAGGTCCTAAGTTCAAGTAATACCAAAACCATCAAAATGAAAATCACATAAAAAACGCAGGAATACCATTTTAGGCAGAGAGTGTCCATGAGGTCTTGAACATGTGCTTAGTGAGATATTACCGGAATTACTTGCTAGATACAGTGAACTATGTCTTGAACTGCTAGCATTTGATGTAATTCGCGATAACGACCACGGATGATATCTCCTAGGGTGCTGCCAAGCTCGTGCCGTTTTGTCCAATTTGGCCCTGGACATATCCTGTTTCTCAAAATGCTCTAGATAATCAAATCTCATATTCTCATAGGAAGTGGCCCCACTTCCTCATTCAGATAAGTGAGTTTCCATAAAGGGTGTTATTGCTACACCCCACTTCAATCTTAAATTGAAACTATATAACTCATTAAGACTTCTTAAAAGTCCTCCTTCACATGCAGTCACACTATCACGTCTACACCATAGGGAAGGGACAAAGAATAAAATTTTCTGATAGTGTTTACCTTTACCCACCACAAATTAGTTGTCTCATTCGAAACCTTGATCTTGGGATCTCCAGTCAGCAAGGTTGAGTATCCTTCATGGAAATCTTAATTTATGAGCTTAAGACCCATCCCCCTCGATGCATTTCTAACTATCTCTTTGGATAAACCTTTTGTCAAAGGTTTCGCGATATTCTCCTTGGACTTTATCCAATCAATGGAAATAATTCCGTTTGAGATTAGTTATTTTTAGATTTAGATATTATAGCTTGGATATCACAATGTATAGATATAGCTGGCACAGGCCTATGCCAGAGAGGAATGTCTTCTAAAAAGCATCTTCGGAAATCGTTCCCCTCTCATGCTTTATCTAACGCAATACTCTCAGATTCCATAATGAATTGAGCATTATATGTCTGTTTGAAAATCTTCCAAAAAACAAACCCTCATGCTAGAGTGAAACCATATCCACTCATAGACTTAGACTCCTCTGAGTCAACTATCCAGTTTGCATCATAAAGTCCCTCAAGGACAGCAAGATACCTTTCATAAATTAAATAAAAGGTAATAGAGTATTTTAGGTACCATAATACTCTACTCAGTGCATCTGAATGCTCTTGATCTGGACTACAATTATATCTACTTAACTTACTCACAATATAGGAAATGTTTGGACTCTTATAGTTCATTAAATCCATCAGACATCCTATAACTCTTGAGTATTCAAGTTAAGATACTCCACTATCCTTATTTTACTTGAGTTTACAAGAATAATCATACGGAGTACATGCAGGCTTACAATCAGACTGATTGTATCTCTTAAGCACAGTTCAACATAATGAGAATGACTAAGACTATAAATGTTTGATTATCTTCTAATCATCATCCCTAAGATTACATCAAAAGGGCCTAAGTCTTTCAAGTCAACGTTCTCATTTAGTGCATGTTTTAGTGGAATTAATCACATCTATGTTTGTATCAAGTATAAGCATATCATCAACATACAAGCATACAATCACACATGCATCCTTAATAAGTTACTTGTAAATATACTTGTCAGATTCATTAACTTAAATCCACTACACATTATTACATGATCAAATTTTCCATGTCACTATTTACGTGCTTATTTGGAACCATACGAATATTTGTTCAACTTACAAATTTTATCTTCATAACCTTTCACTACAAAGTCCCCAGGCTGGTCTATGTAAATTTCTTTATCTAATTCAAAGTTTTAGAAAAGTTGTCTTAACATCCATCTAATGTATCTCCAAGTTGTTTATGGAAGCAATATCAATTAGCATCTCAAGAGAAGTAATTCTCGTCGGAAGTGAATAAGAATCAAGAAAATATACACCTTATTTTAGTTTATAGCCTTTAGCTACCAACTTAGCCTAATATGTTTCTATAGTTCCATCTACCTAACGTTTCCTCTTAAAGACTCATTTACATCCCATGGTCTTACTCCCTGGAGGTAAACTAACAAGCTCCCAAGTCTGGTTCCGACGGACTGAGTCCATTTCACTAAATGAAGCTTCTTACCAGAATGAGGTTTTAGTAGATGTCAATGCTTCTTTACAAGTATGGATCTCAGACTAATCTAGGCAAAAGTTAGGCTCAACCTTAACTTCATATTCCTTTAAGATAAGTTCTGACTATTTGAAAAACATTTATGGGATCAACAACACATCCCTAAAAAGAGACATATTTCAAAATAAACATGTTCAAAGAACATCCCTAGACTCCATAAAAATATTCACACCAATGTCAGAAAAATCACACCAAAGTCGAAAAATCAGAACACACAACCAAAAATCTATATGCAGTAGGGTACTCAAGAAACCTTATCTAAACACCCCCACACTTTGACATATGCATAAAAAGGTTGTCTATCTTTCCATAATCATATGGATTTTTATCTGATCCTTTAAAGGTTACTCTATTCAAGATATAACAATATTAGAGAACGACCTTGCCCCACAAGTTTGCAGTTATCCTTTAAACAACATGGCATAAATCATCTCCTTAATAGTTCTGTTCTTACGTTCAACTATACCATTAGACTATGGTGAATAAGTAGGTGCGATCTCATGAATAATTCCATTTAACAAGTAAAGTGCTCCTATATAAATTTCATACTTTCCATCATGTTTAGACCTAACCAATTTAGTGGTAACATATAATTCTCTTTATATTTCAAGTTAATACTCTTAAGGATTCTAAGGAATCATCCTTACCCCTAAGAAAGTATATAATAGAGTACCTCATACAATCATCCATGAAAGTTACAAAACACCTTTTACCACCTTAGTTTGGGTTGAACTCATTTCAACTAGGCCTGACTGAATTAATTCTAAGGGCTTAGAATTACTCGAACATTTTTGTTAAAAGGTTTTATAGCATATTGATTTCACTTTTGTGTTCAAAATCCAAACTAAATTTGGGTACGCAGCCTATGCAAGGAAATTTATGCATTGACTTATAATTCGACGGTTCCGCATCTACCATGCAAAAAATTCAAGATACACACAAAAGAAAGCACAAGAATCAACTATGTTCACTTCATCAAATTTTCCTTTAAGCTTATATAGACCCTAAGTCCTATAACTGTTTCCTAAAAAAATCACTTCCCTTAGCTTATATCTTGAATCTTTTACCATCTTCAAGAGAACAAGATACAAGATTCTTGCATATGCTCGAACATGAAAACTTCATTTAGTGTGAGAATATTACAGATATGATCTTATGCTCGACCTTTCCCTTTTACGCAACCTCTCTATCGCATATGATTTACTCATATTGAGTTTGTCGACATCCCTTATCCTCTCCGATAAGAGGTTAACAGTCTCTGTTTCAACAAACATACTTAGTGGCTCCAGAGTCCACCCACTAGTCTCTCACATTGGTTATTAAAATAACTTCCGACATCATGTCAATGAAACGAAAGATAAACTATGAGTTTTGAAGATAATATCTATATTTACAAACTTCGTTTGAACCACCATATCAAAAAACTCATGGTTACCCCATAAAAACTAATTTATTTAACAACAAATTTCTGCCCGTCAAAATTTTTCAGAACGTTTTCTGTTTTGTAAAATATCAAAAAAATACTTTTACAACTCCAAAAATTCTTAAATTTACGTGGGTAACTATCAGGATGTCCAATACGTTGTGTCAAAAGGGTTCATCGAAATTCCTTCTAGGTTGAGAGATAAATTCGAAAATCTCACAGCCACCAAAAATTCATTTTTTTTTCACTCCATAATTAACGTCGGTGATTATTACAAAATATAATGTCTTAAGATTGTTGGGTGCAATAATCAAAACAAAGAAAAATCAAATAAGCAAAAGTTATTGATACTTAGATCCTTTGTAATGGAAGTGATGGATTTGACGAAACGAGCGAGCTTCCCATATCTCCACAACAACAACAAGGCAAAACTTTGGAAAAACAGAGTGAGTCACGTGTTCAACACGTTTCCCTTAAGACATTAGCGCCAGGCTACACTCAAGAGTGATGTTATAGCCCTCACATGACGGATATCTCCAGGATAAAACACCCTAATACACCTACTACTAGCATACGTAGTAGATGCTCAAACTTGAGATTGGCTACTCCGAAAAACCATAAAGGAAAATCGTGAATGCTTGAGAAAACAATATAAAATATTTTTTCCCTTGGGGGTCCCTCTAAATATAGAGCAACCCATTTCCCATTGATTTTACAAAAGTAGTGAATTTGTTTATATAATGGAACAAAACAACTTAAGAAGAGGAACTTCTCCGATGTGGGACTAAAAATCTTATATAGTCTCTTAAAACAACTAAAAATTGGAAACTCCACAATGTGAGACTAATAAGTTTCATTCACTAAAAAAAACAATAAATTATAAGTTTTTATTAAAATTTTAAAAATAAATATAATTAATCGTTTTCCAACAATCCCCACATGAATGAAAACTCAATAAAACACGAAAACACTAATAGATCCTGGTAAATCAACAACCCAATCTCTCGAACTGACTGAAAAGACAGACAAATCGTGCATGTTGAAGTCATACTAGCCATTCCAACGTCATCATAAAAAACGCGGAAATACCATTTTTAGGCAGAGGTGTCCATGAGGTCTTGAACATGTGCTTAGTGAGATATTACCGGAATTACTTGCTAGATACAAGTGAACTATGTCTTGAATCTGCTAGCATTTGATGTAATTCGCGATAACGACCACGGATGATATCTCCTAGGGTGCTGCCAAGTCAGTGCCGTTTGTCCAATTTGGCCCTGGACATATCCTGTTTCTCAAAATGCTCTAGATAATCAAATCTCATATTCTCATAGGAAGTGGCCCCACTTCCTCATTCAGATAAGTGAGTTTCCATAAAGGGTGTTATTGCTACACCACTTCAATCTTAAATTGAAACTATATAACTCATTAAGACTTCTTAAAAGTCCTCCTTCAATGCAGTCACACTATCACGTCTACACCATAGGAAGGGACAAAGAATAAAATTTCCTGATAGTGTTTACCTTTACCCACCACAAATTAGTTGTCTCATTCGAAACCTTGATCTTGGGATCTCCAGTCAACCAAGGTTGAGTATCCTTCATGGAAATCTTAATTTATGAGCTTAAGACCCATCCCCCTCGATGCATTTCTAACTATCTCTTTGGATAAACCTTTTGTCAAAGGTTTCACGATATTCTCCTTGGACTTTATCCAATCAATGGAAATAATTCCGTTTGAGATTAGTTATTTTTAGATTTAGATATTATAGCTTGGTTATCACAATGTATAGATATATTTGGATACAGGCCTATGCTAGAGAGGAATGTCTTCTAAAAAGCATCTTAGAAATCGTTCCCCTCTCATGCTTTATCTAACGCAATACTCTCGATTCCATAATGAATTGAGCATTATATGTCCGTTTGAAAATCTTCCAAAAAACAAACCCTCATGCTAGAGTGAAACCATATCCACTCATAGACTTAGACTCCTACTGAGTCAACTATCCAAATTTGCATCATAAAGTCCTCAAGGACAAAGAAGATACCTTTAATAAATTAAATAAAAGGTAATAGAGTATTTTAGGTACCATAATACTCTACTCGCAAGTATCCGAATGCTCTTGATCCGGACTACAATTATATCTACTTAACTTACTCACAATATAGGAAATGTTTGGACTCTTATAGTTCATTAAATCCATCGGACATCCTATAACTCTTGAGTATTCAAGTTAAGATACTCCACTATCCTTATTTTACTTGAGTTTACAAGAATAATCATACGGAGTACACGCAGTTTACAATCGACCGATTGTATCTCTTAACAGTTCAACATAATGAGAATGACTAAGACTATAAATGTTTGATTATCTTCTAATCATCATCCTAAGATTACATCAAAAGGGCCTAAGTCTTTCAAGTCAGCGTTCTCATTTAGTGCATGTTTTAGTGGAATTAATCACATCTATGTTTGTATCAAGTATAAGCATATCATCAACATACAAGCATACAATCACACATGCATCCTTAATAAGTTACTTGTAAATATACTTGTCAGATTCATTAACTTAAATCCACTACACATTATTACATGATCAAATTTTCCATGTCACTATTTACGTGCTTATTTGGAACCATACGAATATTTGTTCAACTTACAAATTTTATCTTTCATAACCTTTCACTACAAAGTCCCGCTGGTCTATGTAAATTTCTTTATCTAATTCAAAGTTTTAGAAAAGTTGTCTTAACATCCATCTAATGTATTCCAAGTTGTTTATGGAAGCAATATCAATTAGCATCTCAAGAGAGTAATTCGCCGTGGTGAATAAGAATCAAGGAAATCTACACCTTATTTTAGTTTATAGCCTTTAGCTACCAACTTAGCCTAATATGTTTCTATAGTTCCATCTACCTAACGTTTCCTCTTAAAGACTCATTTACATCCCATGGTCTTACTCCTACAGAGGTAAACTAACAAGCTCCCAAGTCTGGTTCCAAATAACCGATTCATTTCACTAAATGAAGCTTCTTGCACGAGGTTTTAGTATGTCAAAGCTTCTTTACAAGTATGGATCTCAAAATTAATCTAGCAGGTTAGGCTCAACCTTAACTTCATCTTCCTTTAATATAAGTTCTGACTATTTGAAAACATTTATGGGATCAACAACACATCCCTAAGAAGAGACGTTTCAAAAATAAACATGTTCAAAGAACATCCCCAGACTCCGTAAAAATATTCACACCAATATCAAAATCACACCAAAGTTCCAAAACTTAACACACAACCAAAAATCTATATGCGATGGGGTACTCAAGAAACCTTATCTAAATACCCCCACACTTTGACTTATGCATAAAAAGGTTGTCTATCTTTCCATAATCATATGGATTTTTATCTGATCCTTTAAAGGTTACTCTATTCAGATATAACAAAATTAGAGAATCCATTTCCCCCACAAGTTTGCTGTTATCCTTTAAACAACATGGCATAAAT